>JAQQAE010005527.1:0-17535 GCA_029823295.1 Pseudamia nigra | reverse complement strand
TAAAAAATCGCTCAGCATCAGCCTAATAGCAAGGACGTAGCAGGTTTTCCACATTACAAAAAGTGGGAAAAGCTGAAAAAAGAAGAACTTGGAATTTTAATATATGCATATCCACACCAGGAATTAAATAAAATCAGTGACATTTTAGAAAATATAGTTTGTAATGAAATTACCTCATTTCTTTAAAAATGTAGTTGGTGTTTGGAAGGCTTTAGTGATATGATGGACTTGATTAGAAATGGTGCAGAAAATTTTGAAAATGATCGAAGAAGTCATTGTAAAACATATGTACTCATCAGTGAAATCAACACAAAATTGAAATAATAAACCACTCTTAGTTTTAAAAGCTTATTTAGCAAGATGGTAACTGTAGACTAATATATTACATTTTCACTCCATAGTTACAGAGTCAGTTTTTCTTTTTTTTTTTTCAGCTTAGGTGCACTGCATAAATTTTGTAAATGAGGGAAAATCACCGGACCTTGTGTGCCAACCATGTTGCTTGAATGCTGCCATAGCATGTTTGAGCAGTCATATTACATCCATTCATCCATTTTCTACCCCTTAATCCTCATGAGGGTTGAGGGGAGGGGGTGTGCTGGAGCCTATCCCAGCTGATTTGAGGAAAGGCAGGGTACACCCTGGATGAGTAGTCATATTACATATTGGGGGGCAAGAAATATTTTTTGTTAAAGTTTATTTTTGAGTTGATAATACAATGCATGCTTTAAAACCTGTGAGAAATATAATCCTTATACTAAAATGTATGTGTTCCTCTAATAAAGTTAGTGTTATTGCCTGTTATTCTGAGTATTGGAACTGAATATGAAAAAGGGAACGAAGAAGGTTGCTCTCAGTTTTCAACCCCATGCACGCATTCATTGTAATTAAAATGCACCTCTCTGCATATATGGCCCATGGAAATTTCACTCCTTGAAAATGCATGGAAAAGTTTTGTAATGTATGGAAGTTCTGCATGAGGGCATCTGTAAACATACTGTACACATGAGTAGCTCATGCCATCTCATGTTAGAATACAATTTACAGTTTAACCAAACATGAAAGATTATACATAAACGTAAACATGTTCTTTCATTTTCCCTTTACAGGCATGGTCTTGGTTCGTAGTGAGAGTGGGCAGCTGCTGATGATTCACCAGCAGACACTGGCTCAGATGCAGGCTCAGTCACAGTCGCAAAGTGCCATGACACCCCGACCTGCCGCCCCCACCAGCACTCCTCCCGTCCAGATCACATCCTTACAGGTACGAGGTCAAATGCACACAGTGCATTCATAAAATCATTCAAACTGGGTAGTGATGCACAGAAAATAGAATAATAATTATCATAATTTTCCAATTAATTTACTCCCACTTCTGATGGGAAGCTTTTATTTCTTTGCTGTCATTTCTGTGTTCTATCTGTAGTCATTGGGTATTTTTTTTGCTAGTTTCTGAACTGATATGAAAAGTCTGGAAAATAATGCTGAGATGAAACAACACTTAAGATAAATGTTCCAAGGTTAGACTGTTGCATATATAATACACTTAATATTTACTTTGTTTCTTTTAAGAATAGCTCAATTACATGCTTTTAAAGGAAAGTAATTCAAAGAATTCAGCATAAGTGGGGAAAATGTACTGACTGACAATAATTTATCCCAGAAATTTTTTTAAATGCAGAGTGGCTAAGTCCAGTTGGGCCACATGGGACCTTTTTTTTTAGAAAAACATTAGTACAGTCAGTGGCAAGAAACATATAATTTCTTAATCCCAGGTGAAGTATGTATTTATTTGCACATATTTTTGTGAATGCAAAAGATAATTTTACAAGTTTAAAATTTGTGCATGTGACATCAGGATAAGTAAGTCACTCCAGAAGCTGCTCAGAACTGCTGAAGTGTCTCTGCAGCTCGTCATTAACATAACTGATGATTTTCACCTGTTTTTCTACTTTATTGTCAAAAAATGAGGTGAAATATGTTGCGGATGTGGCCATTTTGGTTTTGGAGACGTATATCACCAGACAGCCAGTGCAGCCCACTGAGCTGTTTCACATAAATATGACTGATATTTTACTATTTTTACAACAAATTGCAACTTTCTTCTTTGCAAAATTTCTTTTTAAACTGACAAATATAATATGTGTAATTAATGGCAGAGGTCACTCCGAATCAAAAATTATATGTTGCATGAATCAATGGAAAACATTTGAACAGAACGCAGTTTTTTTTTTTAAAGATTGGGCCCATGTTAAAAAAGGGAAAGAGTGGGATTTAGACACTTCGTTGCGTGTAATCTGCTCTTGCTAGGCTCCAGGTGCATCACTGTTGACTCGTCAGGTTAACCCCACCACCATCATCAAACCCGGTACCACAGTCCAGACCACTGTGACAGCTACCAACGCACTACAGCGGCCTCCTGTTCTGCAGGTAAGACAATTTAGAGTGAAATGCAACTCTGTTCTTTTCAATCTCTGATTTTTCTCACTGCATGCTTTTAATTATCTGCTAAAAAAGATAGATAATAAAAGAGGTTTTATTATCCTGTTTTCATGTCCGTGTTCCTTGTGGGTCATCACAGTAGCTTGAACGTGTCTTGAACCAACTTACGTGCAACTTGCAAGGGTAACTGACCCCTTAAAATCTCCATGCTATGAACTTTTGGGACAGGAGACATTGTAAATAAAAGTCTTTTAAATATCATTGAAAATTCAGCTGTTCAGTGGTATTTGTCCCTTGTTGTGAGGATTGTGTCAGGAAGGGCATCCGATGTAAAAAACCTGTGCCAGACCAAACATGCGACTCATTGGTATTTCGCTGTGGCGACCCCTGAGGGGAGCAGCCGAAAGGAGAAGAAGAAGAAGCAGTGGCTATATTATACATTGGACACCATAACTATTGGTGATGGAACTAACATTACTTTTTCGCTCATATTGACACTAAACACTGAAACTCTTGGGTTAAAACAACCATTTTTCCTGTACAAAAGGTGCTGTTGGCAAATTTGAACAGATGATCCACAGAGTATTTCAAGTAACTTTTCCCATCTGCTACAGTTGTAGATTGATGAAAATTTCTACCTGCCATTATGAATGTGTACTTGCCACTTTTGAAACTGGTCCACAAATTATTGTATGAGATGCTTCAACATCAGACTGATCCCTGTCACCTCACCTGTTCATATCAGTCTGACCAGAACTTGACTTTAATGTTCTCATCAAACCCAAACTTAAGGAGGCATTCACATGTTTGTGCCCATTTACTGCACCTCATAGGACACAGGAAGCCTCCTTGTGTTCTGGAACAGGGGTGCTCACACTTTTTCAGCCTGCGAGCTACTTATAAAATGTCCAAGTCAAAATTACCTACCTACTACACAAATGTAAAACACATATTTATTTCTAAATATATTGAGAATTCTTTATATGTACAATGTATGTTGATGTACCTTGCATAACCACAGGAGCCAATATTGCACAACACAATTAACTATGTACATTTTTTGTCATTACCTGAGCTTACACTGATGACTTGCACTGAATGGAATCAGTCAGGGATGCATGGTCTGGACAGTAGCTGCTAACAGCCAGTCTGAAGCATACTTCCAAATGATCATCGGTCATGGTGGAACAGTACTTGGACTTAATGATCTTCATATGGGAAAAGGCTGACTCGCGTAACTGTACTTTTTGACAGCTGGAGAGCTTGGACCGAAGATAATATTTCTGCCTTGTTTTTAAAGTCTCAGAACAATAAGTCAGCTACATCAATGAATGCCTCTTTTGCCATCTCTCCGTCTTGGAAGGACTTCTTGTTATTAACGATGAGGTGACTCACCTGGAACGATGCTTCGGTGGTGGCTTTCGCTTTTGAAGTGTGTGGTGAAAATAATGACTGCTGTCCAGACAATTGGCATTTTAGTTCCTTCACCTTTCTTTTTCTCAGCTCGCTTTTCGGTGGGAAGTCAGTCTCATATTTCCTATGAACAGTCAGAAAATGCCGCTCCACATTTCCCTTTTTTGGGGTTGCGATGGCAGACGAGGCAAATGCTCTTCGAAAATATGTGAACAGGAACTCCTCCCATTCCATATGAAAGTGATACGTTTTTGTTTTCTTACGTGGTTCAACTCCCCCACTCATTTTTATACCTTTTTCTTAAGTCTAAGGGAAAAAACTGAGGGCTAAAAATCGGAGGTAACTCGCTATCTAGCTTGTTAATTTTTCTGCACTTAGCATAGTTTTGCACATGCGCAGTGACCTAAGTGTCAGAAAAAATCAGATGTGATCTGACTGGCTGCCCTGTAAATCAATCAAGTGATGGATGAGTGATGGGCTGATGCCTATTTTTTTTAATGTCATGCGATCTCCCCCATCGTGATCGATGTAATGGGCACCTCTGTTCTAGAGAATACCTGGTCATTTCTCAAGATGAGAAAGTTGGTTAATATTTTTACTCCTGTTGACCAGATAGTGCACATGGTAAGCATTACTATTTAGTGTAGTTTTCTGACCTCGATAACAAAAGCCAAGCATCCGTTTCACAGCAGTGCAGTCATCTTATTTTGTCATGCCTAATGATTGTGCAGTAAAGGAATGGATTGTTGCTTCAAGGCCAGCATATTTGTTTTCATTTGTGTCTTTTCCAGGAGGGCTGTTTGCTTATTTTAAAATGTTTCAAGCTATATTGTGAATTCATCTGATTGCTGTGGAATTTCTTTTAGAGGTTATATATTTTTTTATATTTATATTTTATTATCCTCATTAGCAGTCTTACAGTGTGTATTTTGGAGGTTAGGATTATACTTCTGTCTCTGTTGCGATTTGGTGAAAGAAAAACTGCTCACTGTAAACATTCCAGCGACAAGAATTTAAAAGTAAAACATGAAACAATGTATTTGATACATGTATTACAAAGTCTGTGATAATATTCTTAGATTGCAAGTGATTATATATACTTAATAAAGTTCTTACTGTAAAGGAATGCAGTAATATACCCCTTACATTATTGTACAGCGTATAACATATCATAAATAGCTTTCAGAAATAAGGACTATTTGCTAGCACAAGTAGAGTATACTCTGCCCTGAGACTTGACATGTCACTGTCATTCTGACCTTGTCATTCTTTGTGATCATATGATTATAAATTCACCTACTCACATAGAACACAATCATGCTGGGAGGAACAGCCACCACTCCGGGACAGCCTACCACAATGCAGCCTGGATCTGCAGCCACAGCAGTAACACAGAGGGTAGGACCCCATGGGGCCACTGGAACTCCTGTCACTCCAACAGCTATCACCTCTGTAAGAGACAAGTACTAATTGGCTGCATTGCACCTGAGTTACCCATTAAACATTACCTAATAATTAGTGAAGAAGTAAGAATCTATAGATTTTAGGATGTTCTTGCTTTCTGCTTTATATTTCTACTCTAGCTTGTCTAATGAAAATTCACTTTTTGTATGTGTTTTCAGGAAACACTGGAGAATGTGAAGAAATGTAAAAATTTTCTATCAACACTGATCAAGCTGGCATCCAGTGGGAAACAGTCCTCTGAAACTACTGCTAATGTGAAGGAGCTGGTCAAGAACCTCCTGGTATATTTCTCCCTTTCTGTTACTGTCCTCTACCTTTCTTTCCACCTCTGCTTTGAAACTTGATATCTTAATGCCCATTTTGTATTCCTTCAGTCATTTTCTCTTCCAGATCATTTTCTGGTCTGATCAGGGATTTTATTTCAAAACAGGAAGCAAAGATAGAGCCTGAAGATTTCACCAGTAGGTTATACCAGGAACTCAATTCCTCTCCACAGCCGTACCTCGTGCCTTTCCTAAAGGTGAGACATACAGAAATATAGAGTACAGTATGTGTACCAATGACCATATTCATAGGAATGCTATATGCTGTTGGGATTTCTTGTTTTTGAAATCCTCATTGCATGTCCTCAGCCAAAATTGTTGATGTTACGGATTTTGAGAAATATGATAGCACGCATCATCAGTCTGAGTTGATTTCTTAAAGTTTAAGTTGAAGGGTAGGTACTATTATAATAAAGTACGAGAGCATAAACATGCTCAGGGACAAAACCATAAATTATATATAAGATAAACTTTGTCAAATTTAAATTTCTCAAGAGCTTGACTTAATGTCAGCTTATCAGTGTTTGAATTGACCTTAAAATGTGTATTGAAAACAATAAATAGATCTGAAAAATTTCTATCCAACGTTTGTGCTTAAGTGCTATTTGATTTTTGGTCAAAGTTTATACATCTTATTTTCTGTTGTCTGTCTTCAGAGAAGTCTCCCTGCACTGCGTCAGATGACCCCAGACTCAGAGGCCTTTATCCAGCAGAGCCTGCTTCCTCAGCCCTGCACGCAGCCTGCTGCCGCTGCAGCCTCCACAGCCCTCACTGCTGTGGTGCTGCGTCCTCCTCTCTCCACCGCCGCTACTGCTGTGACCAGCACAGCTGTGACCAAAACTACAGTTATCAGCCTCACTCAGACGCCTCACAGTAAACCTGGCCTGGTAATTCCACTGCTTGTGCAAATTATTCCTTGTACTTCAGCACTGAAATTCATATGTACATAAGAATGTACCTTATCCTCTTTGTTTTTTTCTTTTTTTGCAGATAGTGCCCCAGCAGCAGGGTGCGATATTGAGGCCCCAGGTGACCCTGGCTAAGTCTCCCATGGTAACACTCAGAGGACAATCACACAGTCGTATCATTGTTAGCCAGCCACAAGTGGTCAAACAACTGCAGACAGGTGTGTGCACGTCTGTATTCAACAATCACATATTTTATCTTTACAAAACTGTAAAGGAACAGTCTAAATTCATGATATTTGGAAGTGCTGCCACCTTGTGGATACAGTTTGTACTGCACTAGTGTGCTATAAATTTTTGCATAATCAATCAATCAATCAATCAATCAATCAAGCTTTATTTATATAGATGGCCAATTTCCTGCACATTTTTGTTCTTCGTATTAATAACCTGTAACTACAAGTTCTTTTGAACTTGCATCTTTTTTATATTTTGTTTGTATTAGTGCCAGCAGTAAAGCAGCCGTTGGCTCCAGTGGCCAAAGGAGTACAAGTTGTCAGTCAGACAGCTCTCACTGCTGCTCAGAACAAGTTGAAGGAAGCAGGAGGAACTTTCAGGTCTGTGCCACATTCTGACATGTAGCGTGAGTTAGAGTTGCAGATATATTAGACAATAACACTGAGAGACTGTGGTTTACAGTAATCTTACAACAGCTAAAGGACTTGTAAGTGTGACATGAAGCTTTGTTTAGAATGAATAGTGTGCAAGGCAGGCTGTTTTATTTGATATTTTATAAGGTGAATTGTCAACAGCTATGAAGTTGTTTCCATTGTACGACTAACAGTTTATGTTATTTTACAATAAACAGACTCAGCTTAGATGTTATTTGCCTTGTGTGCAATATGTTATACTGGATACGCAGGGATATTTATGCGAACACATTTTTAAATATCATTACGAGGCATACAGCTACAAATTCAAAACCTGAGTTTTCCAAAGCAGAACTGAGTGAAATTATATTTTGTAGGACCCAACTGTTAAACATTTCATAATGTAGAAAAGCGTTCTTTTTCTAACAGAAGGTATGCAAGGTAAAGTTACTCTTGTTAAATGTTATGCCTACGGAAAACAGTGGAGCAATTGTGATGAGTTGTTAGACATTTGCCTGTACAAGCAGGTTCATACTAAATGGGACATATCAGAGCCTGCCTTTGGTTTATCATTAAATTTTGTTTTTTGTGTAATTGTACACAAACAAAAAAGAAAGCTGGCTGTGTGGTTTTACCCAAATTGTATTGAGTTTTTGCTTTAAGAAATGCATCCCCTTTTGTTTTGTCCAGGGATGACGATGATATCAATGACGTGGCCTCTATGGCAGGAGTCAACTTGTCAGAGGAGAGTGCTCGTATCCTAGCAACCAACTCTGAACTTGTTGGCACGGTTACACGTTCCTGTAAGGATGAGACCTTCCTCGCCACCTCTTCTCTTACCCGTAGAGCTCTTGAGATTGGTGAGACACATGTAAAGTGAATAAAGCAGGTGTACTAGCAAGTTAAACATTGTTTTGCAATTTTACATTCTGAATTCACTTGTCTTGTGGCAATAGGAAAGAAGTTTGGTGTCAGTGACTTTGGGACAGATGTAATCAACTACATTTCCCACGCCACGCAGCAACGACTACAAAACTTGCTGGAAAGAGTTTCCCTAGTCGCACAACAGAAAAACATAACCTTTAAGGTGAATGTTTTTCATAGTTAACACAAGTTGTGACACACATTGCTAGCAAGTTGGACCCTTTGCAGTGTCTCTTTTTTTCCATCCTCCAGGAAGATGAGCGGCACGAGCAGGCCAGTGATGTTAGAGGTCAGCTCAAATTCTTTGAGCAGCTGGATCAGATAGAAAAGCAACGAAAGGAGGAGCAGGAGAGAGAGATTCTCTTAAAGGCTGCTAAGGTAACTATGCATACCAGAGGGTGCACACTATCCTTCACTTGAGGAATCTGTAGATATGGTGGCTGAGTGATCTGAGATCAGTGTCATTAGTACGCAGTTCCTCTGCTGCTAATAGTCACTAGAGGGCAAAATGTGTGAGTGAATGAAAATGAACATGCTCATTTTAAAATATTAAATCTCCACCACAGTCTCGGTCAAGGCAAGAAGACCCTGAGCAGCTCCGACTTAAACAGAAGGCTAAAGAGGTGAGTGCATGTTTCTGTAATTGACTATGAGATTGGTTGGTTTAGTGTTGTGACACGGTTGTCAAACAGACTGTGCTACTACTTGGATTCCAGATGCAGCAGCAAGAATTGGCCCAGATCAGGCAAAGAGAGGCCAACCTAACCGCACTGGCAGCAATTGGTCCACGTAAAAAACGGAAAATGGACTCTCCTGTTAGGGGAGCCAGTGCAGAGGTGAGAAAAATGTGACCATTGATTTACTTCAATGAATTGTGCTCATTCTGAATTATTCCAAATGGGAGGAAAAGGTCGATAAGAGTCCATTCTTTTTCTTATGTTCACTCCATTTCACCCTCCAGAGCTTGGGCTCTGGCCCCTCCCAGCCCAGAGGCTCCAGTGCAGCAGGTTCCAGACAGTTTATGCGACAGCGCATCACCAGGGTCAACCTCAGGGACCTGCTCTTCTGCCTGGAGAATGAAAAAGGGACCAGTCACTCACAACTGCTCTATAAAGGCTTCCTCAAATAGCATTTATATTAAAATTATTGTCTCCCTCAGTAGCATTAGGGAGGCAGAGTTGACTGTCAGCTCCGACTCCTTTTGCTGGTACTTTGTTTGGCCACTCTGTTGAATGATAAGACACTTCGTCTGCAGGGTAGGAATTACGTGGAACGCTGAGGAGACATCAGCTTTTAAAAGTCTCTTTAAGCATCGGCCTTTTGTATTTTCAGTACAGAAGTGGAGTGAATATTCAGCTCAGTTTTACTCTGCAAAGTGAAGTTGCACCCAAAGACATTTCACTCATGCAAAGCTCTAGGCTGCACAGAAGGTAAATGTCCTTAACTGAAATGAGTGCTTCACTTCGAAAAACATTGCCCCTTCACTGCACTGATGCCAGTGTTGTAACAACACATCTACAACGGCTTGCAAAATTATTCAGCCCCCTCAGATGTTTTCACCTTTTACTGTGGTATAAATTCAATCACTGTCAATATAATTTGGCTTTTTGACATGAATTTACAAAAAACAACTCTTTAATGTTAAGATTAAAACTGATTTCTACAATGTAATGTCAGAAAAAAATGTATGATCCAAAATAAGTGATTGCATAAGAATTCATCCCCTTATCATGAATCGCCTAAATCGACAGAGGTTCAGACAAATGGTGCAGGTAGTCTCACAATTTGTAAAGGGAGATCATCTGAGTGCATTAACTGGGTCTTAAATGACAGTAGTATTGACACTTGTGTCCAGAAGGTCCAGTCACTGGTGAATCAGTATTTTTGGCTTCAGTTGCACTATGAAGATGCAGCAACATTAAAAGCAGTCCCATGATAAGGTTATTGAAAAGTCTTGATGTAGATATGAAAACGTTACCATGTCACTAAATATACCTGAGTTCAGTTAAATCCATCTTTAAAAAATGGGAGGAATATGGTACATGCATAAATCTTCCTAGGGCAGGCCGTACCCACACAAGCTGAGAGACTAGACTCAGGGAAGACGCCAATGTACCTATGATGACTGAGTTACAAGTTTCAGCTGTTGAGATGGAAGAAACGGTACAAACAATAAATGTTTGCCAAGTTCTCCACCAATCAAAGCTTTATTGTAGAAAGGCAAAGAGGAAAAAGCTCTTACCATCTCCCCTGTAGAGTTCACCAGAAGGCATGTGGCAACTCTAAAGTCAACTAGAAGAAGGCTGGTGGGTTTAGTGAGACCAAAACTGAGCATTTTGGCCACCAGACTAGACACTATGTTTGAACACTGCACATCATCATAAACAGACCAGCTCCACTGTGAAGCATGGTGGCGGCAGCATCATGGTGTAGTACTGTATTTTCCGGATTAAAAGTTGTGGTTTTTTTGCATAGTCTGATGAGGGGAGCGACAAATACATTGAAGCAACTTGTATTTTGAATAAATTCGACTAGGGTGTTCGTCACACTGACAGCCGCTAGAGGAGATGAGCCGCGAGCTCTGACAAGCGTGTGTTCCCCGAACAGATGCGGCCTGCAGAGCGACTACTACACGTTTTTTTTTCTTCATTATGCATTTTTTGGCGCGTGCGACTAACATACCGGGGTGACTTTTTACCCAGAAAATATGGTCATACATCTTTGCAGCAGACCCTAGAAGGCAAGGAAAGGTAGAAGGTTGAATGAGTACAGCAACATATAGGGAGATAAAAGCAATAACCTGATTCAGTCTGATAGAGACTGCAACTATTTGGATTTATTTTCCAGGAAGACAATGACCTGAAGCTACAGCAAAAACTGCATAGTAATAGTGTACAGATACATTGTGAATGTTCTGGTCGAGTCAGAGCCCAGATCTAAATCCAAGGGAATTTGACACTGAACCTGAAAAGGACTGTTTGCTCCTGATCTCCACCCAATGCGACAGAATTTGAGTAGTTTTACAACAAAGAATATAGGAAAAATTGTGGTGTCCCTATGTGCTAGGCTGACTGAGATTACCCACATGGACTAAATGCTGGCCTCACTATCAAAGGTGCACATACAGAATACTAACTCAAAGGGGATGAATGCTTTTACACATATTTTTCATTATATATTTTTAAGTAATTGACATACATTTGTAGAAATGTGTTTTCACTTTGACATTAAAAAGTTGTTTTTTCTAAATTCTTGTCAAAAAAGGCACATTATATTGGAAATGATTCAATTCATAGTGCAGTAAAAGGTGAAAACATCCAAGGGGGATGAATACTTTTGCACGCCACTGTATGTGAAGTGGTGCTTTAAAGACTAACCCCATGTGCAACATTCAGGTGCAAGAGTCTGATTTTACAATATGGCAGTAATACTCATACCCTATTCAGTGTTAACAGAAGCACTCTTAAGAGGAACACAGACATCTATTGTATTAAAGTTCTTAGACATTTTAATTTAGCCCACATTTGTACAATATATACAGTATATTTTTAGCAGTTTTAATACCTGTGGATTGTTTTACAGAGACTAATAGTCCTGTCATCTTCTGAGTTGCCTTCTCACCAACTTAAGCCATAAGAATTAGAATGTGTTAAACAGTAAGTGACTGAGGGTCGTAGAGCTATCATTTCTATCCACGGCTTCTCTTCCCATGCATGGGATGTATGTACTTTGTTTTGTTGGGTGCTTGTCTTTGATGTGTTTGCTTGAAATAATAGATTATTTATGATATGTGTTGTAGATTATGTAATGGTGTGGGTAACTCTCATCACTAAAGCTGTTCCTACATACTGGTTGAAAGAAAAGGCGTGTTCAACATTCCCGCAGGTCATTTTACACATTTTACATACGAAACTCCTCCGCAGTCAGCAGTTTCCTTTCATTTCCTTAGTGATTAACTTCTACTTAAATACCTGAGCTTCTATGACAGCAAACATCCATACAAAGATAACATCTTTGTATGAAGATAATATTTTCTGGTTTATGCATTAATTGCATCAGTATTTGTGATGTGGAAATGCTATTTTGTTTTTTTTTTTGTTTTTTTTGTAACTCAAAACCCCGACAGTTTTCTATAGTGTGTGCATAGTTAACAGAACTTTTCACTCAAACACTTTTGGGCAATGCATTAATCATGATGGATCTCCCATATCCATTACACGGCTGTGAAGATGTCTTTTAGAATCATAGCAAAAGGAATGGAAATGGGTCAACAAGGTAACAAAAACATCCAAATTAGCATGGGGAAAAGTGGAAATTAGGCGTTTTTTGTGTTGTGAAGTATCACAGCTGTGTAGTGTGGTAAATAAAATCTAATAATGGAATTTTGAGGAATGAGTTGCCAGACATGCGCATGTTGTGGATTGCAGTCACTGAAAGGCACACTTTTCACAAAGCTGGATGTTATTTTTGTATTCATGAAAGCGGGGGGGGGGCATGTCGGGTAAACATGGGCATGAATTGCAGAACAAGAACTGCACTTTGACAGATCAGTTTTCTAAAACAAATTGATCAGATGAACATACACTTTATAACTTTTTATATTTCTAGTGCACATAACTAATTTTGGTCTTTATACCGTTGTCATTTTTTGAAAAAATGTTTATTGACAGATTTTATTACTGTACATGTCTAGGTTTGCTATTTGTAGATTTATCAGGTCACATTTTGTCATGTCTGATTCATCATATAACAAAACAAATATGAAACAAGTATATAATATGACAGAATAATGTCATGCCAATGTCTTGTAAATTTAGCACAGCGACTTGGTTATCTGTAAATATCTGACTTTAAAGAAGTTTTTAATTGCTATTTTATAACTGATCAAGAGAGAAATTGTTCATTAAAATTAAAAAAAGAACTAACTTTGTTGGCAGGTCTGTTCTTTCTGAGTTTACATAGGAGACAAAGTAGATAAGTGATGGTAGATAATCAACACTTGACTGTCACGTCCTGAAGGAGACAGAGTGAAGAAACAAACAGTGAGTAGTGACTGATAAAAACACATTACAACAGAATTTAGTCAGTCTGCACTAGGGGTGTCAAACTCATGCCATGGAGGGCCAACGCCCTGCACATTTTCTCTCCAACCAGTCACTAAGGCAGGTGATTTCACTGATCAGGACTCCTTCAAATTGAGGGGAGAAGCTAATTAGTGAAATCACCTGCTTTAGTGACTGGTTGGAGAGAAAACGTGCAGGGTCTTGGCCCTCCATGGCACGAGTTTGACACCTGTGGTCTACACTGCACACCGGATGCTTTTTAGTTATTTCAATATGGAGCCAAAGGTTTAAAAATGAATTCAGTAATGAATATTGTTTTGTAAATACTAATAAGGATAATGTTTTTTTACACTGATGGTGATTACTCTAGGGTTTTGGTGCAGAACCTCAGAGATATTAAGAATATTTTCCTTTGAGACAACAGCTTGTCTCAGAAATTGTTTTACTCTTCATAATGTACACAGAGTAAAGGTAAACATCTGCCACAAGAGCCCACAGCTAAAACTTTTTAAATTAAAAAAGGTTATTTTATTCCATCTTTTGTTGTTCAGTTTAATTTATCAACTTGTCAGCTCACCCACACTATTGGCTGCTGAGTCACAGTAACGCTGTTGTCCATTTGGACTGCTTGAGTTCAAGTGTTTTCCTGTTTTATTGAAAACTGTTTGAGAGTCCTACTGCAAGAAAGTGTTATGTTTTCAATAAAAGCAAAATGATTTCACATCCCCCGGCAGGTGATCTTAACAGTGTTACCATCAGTATCATCTATGCACAAATTTAATAAAGCAACGCCCAAAAAAAGCTAGATTTGGGAAAAGTCATATAGTTTTCACATTCTTCACACAGATTTAAAGTTAATGTGGTTTAACTGGTGCCTGAAATGGCTGCTGCCTTAAAATTGTAGGCAAAATCCTGGAGTATTAAACCATGTTGACACACTGTGTTCTTGTGATTTTGTATTTTTTTTAACTCAATGTATTGACTAAATGCATCCTGATGCAGAAAAGTGAAGCATTCAGCACCTGTATATATTTTTATAATACTGTATTGTCTTTTTTTCATGCTGCAACAAGAAATAATATTGTCCACTGCCAAAGCTCAAATACACCACAAGCCATTATGTCTCCACATGCCACAGACAGTCTAGAAATTAAAATATTTTGCACTTCTCTAAGACATGCTTAACATTCCGTGTATACAGTCTGACAGCAGAGCCAGTAATATAAAATTATTAGGAAGCCATTAATACTGGATAAGACATTGCAGAATTAATTTCTTCTAACCTTGAAACATGATTGTTTAATGACTGGCTGTGTTGCTCTCCCTGTTACTCCTAAACATGATCAGTAATAGTCCTGTAATGACAATGGTTTTCTAGGTTTATGCATCGCCTGCAGTGCTGTATTAAGATGTCACTGTCATCCACAATGTTCCTCAATCATCACAGGCGATTGGTTTGGGGCAGAGAATTGAAGAGACTGGTATCATGCTTCATTAGTTCAAAATCACGCTTTGGCAATGCCGCCTTCCTCTAACTTTCTTTCCATGCCTTGATATCTCAATGACACCAAAGGCCTGAATCTTTAAGCTCTTGTGCTATGATCACAGAAATGACTCAGACAAAAAAAGTATTTTGGAAAGGCTTTGGGGAATGAGTAAATGCAGCATATAAATTCCTTTACTCTCACTCATTTACTGCTGTATTATGTGGGTTTTTGTAACTCATTTCTAACTGTATAGAACTGACTGAGAAAAGTACATTCACTGCCTCAAATTAATGAAACAATGGGTGAAACAGTATGGACAGTGTTAACAATACAATAGATTTCGTTGCAACCTCTTCATGCTTTTTTTGTGTAAATGACTTTAAAATTGAAAACCCAATTAGATTTTCAATTGTCTCTCCTCTACTGTGTGACCCAAACATCTATGGCTCATTATTATACCTACTAGGAAGTGGGCGTATATGTGAAGTACTGTACATGGGTTGCAGAGCAGACACACACTCAGACACAGGAGGGCACTGTTGCATCATCTCAGACGTAAACACAAAAGCATGTCTGATAGTCAAAGCTTCCTAATGATCTCTGTTTGAGGCTTACATGACCAGGGACCAAAGACCACAAATGTAGTGAAACATGTTAGAAATAGCAAAATAATTGAAAAGTCAATTAAACTAGCCCACGAAATCTGATGAAACCTCAATGTGATTTTTACTTTGTAATACCTATGCTTTAATGCTTTAATGCTTTAAGTATAGACTTCAGCATCTGCTGCTCAGAGGAACTTCACTCATAAACACACACACACATATCTGTCATATACACCAACACACACAGATGCACATATCCAGCAAGGATCAACCAAGGCACTTGCTGCTATTCCCTCAGCTTTGGTGGATTTGAGCCTTACAAACGTGTTTGTTCTGTCCCCTCTGCAGACAAGGTATCCATGCCTGTCACTGCCCAAACCATTGTCTTGATATCAAGGCATAGGCAGACTTCTAAATCTCCTGCAATATGAGTTGTCAGGCTATATTTGCTTATGTTACACTGGGACACCAAACTCAATTCCACCGTCTTGTTTGATTTTGCATAATGAGAAGCTGCTGGCTGCTCACAGGATAATGTCTTTGAGTGGCAGCTATGAAGATGAGTGCATAAATTTCACATATTTCGTATATTCCCGAGGAGCAGTGCAGACTTTTAAAGAAGTGGTGAACAGAACAAAACTGAACTACCATCTTTCTGACATGGTCAAGTATTTGGTTTAGTACCCACCTGCACCATGTGATTAAAAATGAGTTTCATACATTTTTTAAAAATATGTACCTTAAAACAGGCTATTGTTTGTAAACAGGAACAAAGTGAACATCATTCTCCTGCAAAGACAGATTAATGAGACAGGAAGATGAGTTAGATTTGTTTATCAAATGAAAATATTCACTAATGCTTTAACACAGACAACGCACATTAGCAGTAATATATTGATGTCAGATGCCGGAACCAGCAGGGAAACCTTTTACATAGCCTGACTAAAACATATGTATTACACATCTGCAGAGATATTACAACATCTATAACTACAAACATTTTTAATTCAGAAACTACTAAAAAAAGTTTCTAAAAAAATACTAACATGCCTATTTACTTGAACAGCAAGTAATCACACTTGCATTGCTCTCCATGATTATGTTATGTGTGCAATGTGTGACTAAAATCACCAATCACTGTAAACATCACTGAAGAACACTTCATTATTGCCGTTCTTTGGCAGTTATGGTCAAAAGTATGTTTTGTGAGGTTACAACTTTGACCTTTGGGCACAAGATCTAATCTAATCAGCTCATCCTTAAATTTGTACAGATTAGAAAAAAATCCTCATAGCTCCTAACAATGGACAGACATGTGGTGTTAGTGACCCTGCCTTTTGGCCACCACAGTCATTTTCAGTGATATTGTAACTAAAGATGAAATATTGCAGGTTACTTGTATGTCAGGGTGTTAATGCATCATAACCTTGAGGTCCTTGATGGGAGACCAGACCAGACCATTCTGTTTGAATGGACTCTGGTGGCAAAACTGCTCTAGTTCCCTGAACAATTTTGTGAAAATGTCTGATTTCATAATCAGACAACTTCTGTGATGATCCTTAACATGTTTCACTTTATCCACACCTTATATGACCCACAATGACACTTTGATTTGCACACATCTGTCTCAAGGATGTTTTTCAAACAAAATATGACATTGAAAATGCCCATTCATTCCCTATGGAAAACTGGTGATGAAGCAAAAAAAAAAAAAGTTACTTCCACTTTATGAGGAATGCTGCAGAGGTGGAACATGGCTGCTGCGCATACATACATACTAGTGCTTCTCCTCTTACATCTTCCTGCTTGACCAATCACCACTCAGACTCTGCACTGTGGACTTGTAGTTGTCGGTGCCCTGTCAGCAGTTTTACAGACATCTCTTCTATCATTATGGTCTGTGGGGAAAATGCGTTTGGGTCCACTGTGTAGTACTGGTGAATGGCCACTGGGGAATCAGCTACTTCCATGGTCTGTCATGAAACTAAACCAGTGGGCAATGACCAGAGCTGCTCAGTGAGACCAATGTGGAAGTAAGTTAAAGTTGTAATACCGTCTTTGGCAACTGGGGCACCATACATCAGGCTCCAAGATGCCCTGACTCCTATAGTTTACATGGGATTTCTCTCTGAAAATACTAAGGAAATTAAAAAAAAAATTTTTTGTCATAAGTCATCATGGCCTCGAACACTTTATTTGGATCCTGTAATAAGTGATCTGGTGGTCCATCTTATACTTTATGCTCTGTTGGGGGGTGGG
>JAQQAE010005526.1:0-17535 GCA_029823295.1 Pseudamia nigra | reverse complement strand
GTAGCACACCGCCATCTGGTGGGTGCATGCCGCAACTGCGCCTTATAATCCGGTGCGCCTTATAGTGCGGAAAATACGGTGTATATATAGTGCCATATATATATATATATATAATATGCAATTCCTTCACTTCCTTTTCAAATAATAATAAATAAATGTGCACCTGTGGGTGTGTAATACAGACTTTATATGGCAATTTTTGTGGGTCTTGAAACAGATTAATTGGTTTTACATTTATTCCTATGGAAAACCCGATCCCGCCTAACAAATTTTTCGCCCAATGAACGTGACGCCGGAATGGATTAAATGCATTACCCACATTTCCACTGTACTTTACGTGTACACGTACGGGTATGTATATATGGGAGTTTTCCTGGGTCTTGGAACAGATTAATTGGCTTTTTCATGTATTGTTATGGGAAAACCGGTCCCGGGTCACGAGTTTTCTGCTTTACAAGCTCAATCCTGGAACGAATTAAACTCATAACCTGGGGTTCCACTGTATTTACATTTTGCATAATCCAAAAGAGAATAATATGAAAGTGATGGTTCCGGTCATGTAAAAAAAAATGCAGGGACATTAGGACAAACGCATAAAGAATGTGTCCAACATCATTTAATTTGATAACTTGATCAAACAATAAGCAACATGCAAAACATTGGTTCATCATTACCACAGAAATCTTCTAATGCCACACCACACTAAGTCATCTTAAACACCTTTAACACAATAAATTACCCTCAAACAAAAATTCATCGTTTCAAGCATGTGTGGTTCACTCTGTGGACGTCGGCCATTCACTGAACGACTTCCAGATAAATGGTAAAGGGATTTCTACGTCTATCTTTTTACTGCCCACTTTAACGTATGGCGCTGTGATCTCAGACATTTTTGACAGCACGTCGACACCGTCTCGGAGTACCCTGTTGAGGAGCGACTGCAGAGTGCTGATAAACTCCCTGGTGTCTTCATTGATACGCTCCATGTTGACCGCGTTATAAGCCTCTTCGATCTGTGCTATGGTGAGGTCTTTGTACTCTGTCATACGTTTTCCCGCCTCCTCGATTTGCCGCCGTGACCCCGGCTGAACATTCTTGTACTTAGTTTCGACCTGAGACACGATTGGCTTAATTTCAGATTTGACTTTAGCAAGGACATCCAGCACTTTTTCACGCATCATTATGAGGAAGGCCTCAACGTTTTGGCTAAACTCGTCAAACCACCCCTGCACGGACTCCAGCACCTTATTGTATACGGAGATGACTTTATCAATGATGTCATTTCCTTTTACGATGACATCAAGGACAGGTATCTCGAACTCAATTTCTTTGATGGATGTGTAAATCTGCCCCATGAGGCTTGTGAACCTGTAGAGAGCCCTGTTGGCGGCTCTTGTGAAACCATCGCGTGCTCTGCTGAGCAGCTGTGGAGCCGTGACCTGCTCTTCAGATCCGGGTAAGGTGAATTTAGTGGATTTCACGAACATTTCAATTGCTCTAAAGAAGCGCACAATCTCCTTGCCATGTTCCAAGCTCCATCTGATCTCAGCCAACAGCTGTTTTACAAAATCCTCAGCACCCTGCTGGACGGTGATCTTAAGTGTGTTTAAGGACATTGGGATTTTATGATAAACTCTTTCTACAGTGTTAGAAATGGTGTTCTTCAGCTTAATGGCCCCACGGTTCAGGTCAAAGCCAAAGTGCGCCGTGTGATACTTGTTAATGAATTTAAGCAGAGCCTCGTAAATAGCAGGGATTTTGTCCTTGGCTCCGTCCGTCATCGCATTCAGAGCTTCCAGATTCCAAGAGGTCTGCAGGGTCAGCTTCTGGGAATTTCTCAGCGTGGCTTTGACGGTGAAGATATCAGTGTCTTTCTCAGGAGTAGACTGAAAAAGAGGAGGGAAAATTATGGAGAAGAATAGTTAAAAAACATCACAAGATATTTGGATGAACTGATGTGTCACGTGATTTCAAGGGTGTAGGTTTTGTCTGAACATTCGAAGGGAAAAAATAAGCAAGAAAATCAGTGAAAACTAACAAAATCATTAAGAAAATAAGTTAAAATGAACAAAATAATCACAAGAATGAGTAAAAATGAAGAAAAAAATTAAGGCAATGAGTAAAAATAAACAAAAAATTAAGAAAATTAGTGAACATGCACAAGATAATTAAGACAATAAGTAAAAATGAACAACATAGTCAAGAAAGTGGACAAAGATTATCAAGGAAAAATTGTAAAATAAACACACAAAACATGCAAAAACATATTATGAGTGAAAATGAATGAAATCATTAAGAAAATAAGTAAAAATGAACAAAATAATCAAGAAAATGAGTAAAAAGGCAGAAAAAATTAAGACAATAAGTAAAAATGAACAAAATAATTAACAAAATGTGTGAACACGAACAAGATAATTAAGACAATAAGTAGAAATAAACAATATAATCAAGAAAGTGGACAAATATTACCAAGAAAATCGTAAAATAAACACACAAAACATGCAAAAACATATCAAATTATCATGAAAAATCAATAAAAGAAATAAAGAAAAATATTAAACAATGGACAAAAAGTGCCCCAACAAAAGTATTATTTACATAATTTTTTTTTTTTTTTTAGAATTTAGCGCGTTTTATGCAGGAAATACATGCATGAATATTGAGGGGGACAAATCCCCTCCCTTCCCCCCTGAAATCTACACTCATGCATGAGCTAGAGCTGGGTGACAAATCCATGATGCAACAGGTCCTGTGGCGGACCGCTGCAAATGATTGGACAGGCGACCTGCCAATCAGCATGGATTACAACCTCCCAGGTGCACAAGCTCATGGGCTCATTTTACACGTGAACAGAGTTGAGAACAGTTGTAGCCTGAATGTGCATTACACCGTATATTGTCTTTGTCTTTAAAATGCGTCTTCACTTTGCCCGTGCAAAACAAGTAATGTCTTACAATCCTCCAGGTGCACGGAGCTCATGCACTCTTTTTGCACATGAGAAATTTAAGAGCAGTCGTCGCTGCAGGTAGTAGGGAGCTGGAAACTGTAACTGATCCAATGCCATCTGTATTTTTGTCCCGTCAATATCTGATATAGATAAAAAGGATACGAAATGAAAGGTGGACACTAACTTGACAACTGTGAGTACATCAACATCAAAGACTATGTATGGTGCACATTCAGTATAACATTGCTTTTTTACTTGTGAATGAGCCATGTATGCTCTTGTACCGGTGATACAGCTACAGCTGTTCTTAACCCTTGCGTGGTATTCAGGTCAAATTGACCCTTTGTCATATAGTTGTAAAGAAAAGCTGTGCCGTGTGGGAAAAAGGAACAAAAAGGAAAAAGGAACAAAATCATTACCAAAATGAACAAAATACTTAAAAATGAAAACAACGAACAACACTGAATAAAAAAAGGCTGAAAATTATCTTCATACTGAACAAAATAACCAAGAAAATGAACAAAATAATTCAGCAAATGAAGAAAATGGAACAACTTAAGGAAAAATCATCAGTATCAACAAAACTGCACAAAAAGAAACAAAACTATCCATGAAATGAACAAAGAACAAGTTGAACAAAAATAACCAAGAAAATGAACAAATGTTAAGGAAAAATGAACAAATGGGAAGAAAAAATGAAAAGTCGTCCCATAAAACCAACAAAATAAGCAACAAATTGAACCAAAAAATAGCAAAAAGAAATAAATAATCACGTAAACGAGTAAAAATGAACAATATGATGAAGAAACAGAGCAAAACAAGGTTAAAAAATAAATTGATAAAGTAAACCACAAAAATGAACAAATCACCCAAAAAAAAGATAATATCAATCTGTTGATATTAATGCTATAAAGTTACTCACTACCTCAAGTACTTCTATTTATGAGTACTTCCACTTCATTTTACTCGAGTATTGATTCTACTCCCTGGCGTTTCCACAGGACACAGCTTCTCTTTACAAATATATGACAAAGGGTCAATTTGACCCGAACACCAGACCAGGGTTAACTCCACTCACATGCAACACAAGTGCATGAGCTCATGCATCTGGGAGGTGTTGACTGGCTGTTTATTTGTCCAAGCATTTATAAGAATCCACCACAAATAATCAGCTACTCGCTAGTTCCCCAACATTGTAGACTGCACCTTTAACAGTTTTGCCATAATATAGATTTGTATCGTAGTTTTAGTAGCACTAATAGGGCTATTGACTCTTGATGGTCTAAAGCATATTAAGAAAGTGTGAATTAACTATTAACAAGGCAGGTACTGTACAGTATGTGATTTGAAAACCATGAGAGAATACAAGGCTGCCATCAAAGCTAAAAGGGCCTACTTTGGATTATCTAATATATAAAACATGTTCTGTTACGGCATAATTCCATACGTGAGGTCCGGCAGCAAAAATACAGAATTGGAATAATGAGGAGTCTAAATTATTTTCTGCCTCTGAAGGTGTGACTGTCTTTTCTTTGTTTTGCTTTTTGACTCCCTTCACTGACTTTGGAGCACAGCTGCAAACCCCGTGGAGGAGATGCTGTGAGAGAAGAGCATTCCTGTTTCTCCCTCCACTGCTTAACACTACTCTACGCTGATTTGGGGGTCAGAATGAACTCTCTTGGACGTGTGTCATCATGGCAACCACCATGAAACAGTAACACCATGGACAAACAGGTGGGATGTGTTCTGACTTTATCAGGACTGATAAGGCCACACAGACATCCAATTTGACATTATTACACTCACAGTACATGACCAAGGTTCTCTGAAAATTTGCTTTGTAAATGAATGTTGTGTTTAACTGTCTGATAATTGTGCTTTGAGGTTTTTTTTTCTATGTGCCATACAGTAATTACACTCCCTTTAGGAGCCTAGTTCTGCAACTGTGTTTTACTATCCTGGTGCCTCTCCCACCCCCCAAACACTTTCCTGTTGTAACTATACGGAGAGCAAACCCAACAGAACCTCCAAGAGCAACACTTTTTATGGGCACTGGTATGTACATTTTGATCTATATCACCCAGCTCCAACCTTAGTCCATTTTTAGGTTCTACAATAAATTATGCAAATAAAACAGGTCAGAGTTTCTTGCCAGGTAACGGATGAACAGCTTTCCAAACAGCTGGGATGGAGATCTCCGCTGCAGATGCATCCCAATAAAACCAGAGGATGGAGAAGACATGGATGCAGTGATGCCATCTTTGCGGGAAGTGAAACGGAGAGCTACATCCGCAAAGGTTGGACTGGTGATGTCGACAATGAGAGTATGGCGGAATGGGCTAAAAACAGACAGATAGACTTCAGTAGGTGCACAGTACATTTTTGTCTATTTATGCAAGCTATCAGCTATTAATAAAAGCATGAAGACAGACAGGGACACTCACACTGAATCAAGTGAAGCAGTCTGCCGTTTCATCCTATGAGAGAATGGACATTTTTGTCATTGGTGAAAAGAACCCCTCATACTGTAGTGTTGGGGTCAAAACCAAGCCATAACCAAAACCAGGACGTGTTAGAAACAAAGCTCTGATTGTTGGGGGTCCGGAGTATGGCAAACACGTGGTAAATTCAATAAAGACTGGACAAATATGAGTAATAATAAACAAAATAATCAAGAAAATGAGCAAAAACGAACCAAATAATCAAGAAAATGAGTAAAAATGAACAAAATAGTCAAACAAATTACCACAATAACTAGGAAAATTGGTAATAATGAATGAATGGATTTAAACAATGCGTAAAATTAACAAAACAATTTTAAAAATTGCAAAAAAATAAAATAATTAAGGCAATAAGAGAAAATGAACAAAATACTGTAATTAGGAAAATTAGCAGAAATGAATAACTAAATTTAAAAAAGGAGTACAAAGGAACAAAATAATCATAGAAATTTACACAAATTTTTTTTAAAAATCAAGAAAACTAGTAGAAATAAATGAATTAATCAAGAACATGAGGTAAACTGGATTAACTGAAAAATAGCAAAAATGAACAAAATAAACAAATTAAAAAGTAAAAATGAAGAAAACAATCAAAAAAATGAATAAAAGTGAATGAATTAATCTAGAAAATGTGTAAAAATTAACAAAACAATCACATAAATGAATAAAAATGAATGAATTAATCAAGAAAATGAGCAAAAAATAAGATAATAAGGCAATAAGCAAAAGTTAACAAAATAGTTAGGAAAATTAGTAGAAATTAATGAATTAAAAATGAGTAAAAATGAACAAAACAATAAAAAAATAAAAATAATTAAGGAAATAAGTAAAAATGAACAAAATATAGAAAAATTAGCCAAAATTAATGAATGGATAGGAGTAAAAAGGAACAAAATAATCATGAAAATTTGCACAAATTAATAAAAAAAATCAAAAAAACTAGTAGAAATAAATGAATTAATCAAGAACATGAGTTAAACTGAAGAAAATTTAAAAATGAGCAAAAATGAACAAAATAAACAAGCTAAAGAGTAAATATGAACAAAAAAAATCAAGAAAATTTGCAAAAATAAAATAATAATCAAGGCAATAAGCAAAAATGAACAAAATACAGTTTGTAAAATTAATAGAAATGAATGAATGAATTTTTAAAAATGAGTAAAAAAATAAACAGAACAATGAAAAATAAGAAAATAATTAAGGCAATAAGGAAAATTAGCAGAAATTAATGAATGAATTTAAAAATCGGAGTAAAAAGAAACAAAATAATCATTGAAATTTGCACAAATTAACAAAAATTCAAGCAAATCAAGAACATGAATAAATATGAATGAATTAATCTAGAAAATGAATAAAAATGAACAAAAAAGCAAGAAAATGTGAAAAAATAAAATAAGTAAATGAAACAAAATAAGTGAGAAAATGAACTGAAAACAAGTAAAGTGATGGAAAACAAAGGAAATAAAGAAGGAAGTTAATGAAACGAGTATGTTAAATTGACTTTTCAAATTTAATTTGCCACAAGCACAAGTACTACAGTCTACACTTACCGCAGGTTTTTCTGAAAATCATGTTGCCAGTCGACATTTACATCGTTGTGAACCAGTTTGCTTTTGCCATTTAGACTGACGACGCCGTCATTAAATCCAAGAGTTGCACTGGCTGAGAAGACACGTGCAAAACATCCCACATTATCTTCCTCCAACATCATATACATGAGTCATACATTAACAAAAATCATATGTTCATCGTACCAGAGAGATCATACTCCAAGAAAATCATGGTGGACGTGCAGATGGAAGTCAGAGAGGTTACGAGGCTGGAGTCCTTATTCGCCACGTTGGCAGTTGTTGACACATTATAAATTGGCGAGGACACTTTGAGAGTGGCACTGAGCGCTCCAAAAGAGGGGACAAACACGCTTAATGGCAGATGCAGGGTCATTTCAGGGATGTCTATTCTCTGCTCTGGAATGTTAATGGTGGGAAGTTCAAAGTTTGAAATGTGATTTCCAATTTCATCCAGGTTGATGGTCTTATCACCAATGGTGAAGGACTTGGGCAGTGTGAAAGATGAGACTGTGACGTCATACTGTGGGATTGTAAATGATACAAAGGACATTTTGTCATGTAGATACTCGGTGTTGATTTCATAACTCGGCACAGAAAGTACTGGCAAACCAGGCAGCATGATGTCAAAGCTGGTGGTTGTGATGACCTTAGGGATGTTCACATTGTACGGGTCGATAGTGAAGGGTTCCACATGCAAGTTAGTAAATGGTACATCGAAGGCTGGAATTGACATTTTAGGGGGAAGAGTGAAATGTTCCGGCACATCAGCTGGTTCAAATCGCATGTCAATATTCCTTATATATTGTGGGATTTCTTTCACCCAATCTGGCACTGCAATGCTGATCTCAGGGATAGTAAAAGTAACACCATTTTCAAATAGATCTAGTGTAGATGGGATGAGATATTCTTGTCCATCCATGCTCTTTGTGTACACAACGCTGGATGAGATATTGAGGAACTGTATGTTGTCCATGTTGGTGACCTGATCAAGTTTGAGCACATCCCAGATGGTCTTCTGATACACAGGAAGCCTCATGGATCTTAAGAAAGCTAGGTAGCCTTCCAATGATCCAGTCAAGTCTATGCGTACCTCAGATTCATCGTTGGATACGTGCAAATTACAAGCATGGATAACAGAAGCCAGCTGGTCTTTGCCACTCCAAGAGAATGACTGTTTCTCTGAGTCCATGTCAAGGTTTATCTTCCGCAAAAGTCCGGCGTGACCCAAACTAGTGGGCTGGCTCGCATCAATGTTCAGTTTTGTCTTGAAGGAGGTTAAGGGAACAAAATCTAATTCTCCCTCGATGACGTGCTTTCCATTTGTGTAGAAAGATGCCAAGTCTAAGTTGTTGTTGCTGGTGTGCTCAAGAGTTGCAAACATACGGCGCAGGGACAGCTCAAAGGCGACGTCCTCAGCCATGTCAAAGTGGAAGATGTTATCGCTGGTGCTCCGTTTTTGTTTATCCAGTCTGTCAATGTTTGAGTTAAAAATTGTTTTGAGAGTTGATCGCAGGCCATTAGCATTAAGATAGGAGGTTGCTGTATTCTCTAGATCTTCTGCAATATTCCAAATGTCCATTATTGTTATGTCTGATTTCCCTCGGGTCAGTGCCTGCAGTGATACATATGAGGAAAGTGCTTCAAGTTCCCAATTCATGTCAAGGTTTCCCTTCCCTGCTGACTCAATGAGAGGAATATTAAACATGTATTTCAGTTTCTTCTTGGAAGAAACATTTGGCTTGGTCTGTGTGTTCCCAGCGAGCTCCTGATTAAATTCCAGATTAAGGAAGGGTAAAGTTATTTTTACAGTATTGGCAACAGAAGCCTCCAAGCTCTTTTTACTAAGACCAACAGCACATTCATGGTTTGCTTCCACATTTGGATGTTCCAGGGAAATTGTAGAGGCCAATTTTATGCTTTTTCTTGATAAACTCGAGGTGCCGTCAATTTTGCCATTCAAAATGTCAAAAACCGATGCTGAGGAAGCACCAAACCGTGCAACAATGTCAGACTGGTTATAAAGTCCACCATTAGCACTTAAAGTAATCACAGGAGACTTAAAGGAAAAGTCAAAAGTGATGTTTCCGATGGCTGGAATTACAATGTTGTTTTGAATAGCTGGCAGTGTGAAAGCAGGCAGTTGTATTTCACTTAGAGTATCAGGAACATGGATGACTGGAAACTCTGGAGATGGCAGCACAAGGGTGTAGGATGGCACAGAGAACCCCAGGGCAGGAATTTTGAAGCTTGGTGTACTGACCTCCTTTGGGATAACGTAGCTAAAAGCAGGCATCTCAGCCCTAAATGCAGAAACCTCAATATTTAGAATTGGTATTGTGTATCCTGACACAGTGAATATCCGAGGAGGAAGGCTTGAAGTGTCAATCTTATGTTTGTAATACTGCATCTTTGCTTGGTTGTGTGAATCCTTCAGGAGGTTGACTACTTTGTCTCTGCATTGCTCAAATTTTGCTCGGACGGTGTTTGCATAGTTACTGATTGTGTCATACATTGGTTCAAGGTGTAATTCAAAGCTGTGTGTTTCAGGATTCTTGTAGTAATTAAGTTTCAGGTTCACATCAAATGACTGTTGAGGCGTTGTAAGCAGGTTTTTGAGCCTGGCATCTTCCCACAGAGAGAAGTCTGTGATGATAGGGGTATTCATGTCCAGGTAGGGTACATTCATCTCTGGAACAGAGAGGGGAACGGTCAAAAACTCCAGATTAGCTTCTCCATTAACTAATGCATGGAAAAGTATGTTCATGTCATTGTTTTCCATTGTGAAGTTATGGTTGTACTTGTACTGGTTAAATCTTGCCGAAGCCAGCCAACAAGCACGTTGTTTTTCGGAGTTTAAGACAACACCATAATCATGCTGGAAATCTACTTTACCGGTCAGTTTCAGCGGGAGGAAAATCTTTGCATTGACTTTATTTTTAGCATCGAGCTGTATCTCAAAGGGATGGGCCATGAATTCCAAAGAGTTTGACATGATGCCCTTCAGATTTCCAAGGAATTCAGCATCGTGAGAGGCTGTCAGGGCAACTTTCAAGTCTGCAATATGAGCTTCCCCATTTAATACTGTAACACTCTTCTTTAAAAATGGGATTTCTGATTCAGATCGTGCTTCTACAGTGATGTGGCTTAAGATCACTGATTCAGCTCTGAGTGTTTGTTTGGCTTTCAAACCCTTAAAATCGGTTTCTCCTTCAAAATTCAGCTTGGCAGTGCTGAAATTGATGTTGAAGTCCACTTTGTTTTTGTGTGCACCCTCATCAGAGTAAAGTTGTATAGACCATTTTCCATTGCAGGTAGTTTCAGCAGTTACAGTTACTTGACCTGATTCCAGTGTACTTGCAATTGTCTGTTTCACTGACGCCTGACTTGACGTTTCAATGGATGGAATATTCACATTGTGATTGTAAACTGTATCAATGAGTCCAGAAATGCCACTCCTGAGTGTAAGCACCATGTTGTTGACCAGATCTGCTGTGTACATTTCAGTTGTAGCCTTAGTGACTGTCTTGGCAGAAGCTTCAGCAGACGAGCTGGTGAGTGTCAGGGATCCTTCATGATGAATGGAAAATGCCATGTGTGAAACTTTTAGCATCTCTGTAAACAGCATCTTCTTCATCCTTGGTGCTTCCAACCGAGCAACAGCTTCAAGAGTGTATTCAAGGGGCTTAAATCTTGACGTAGCATCGGAGTTAAGCGTGGCAGTAAACTGGGGTGTTTTTGGTGTAGATGTTGAGTTTTCTATTCTCCCTATAGTTACAAGGGTGTAATGTGGGGTGTTCAATCTGAATTCTCCATGAAGTTTGCCCAAAACAGGGATACAAATGTCAGTAGGGACTGCAGGCACTTTGATCTTGGGAAGTGGAAGCATTGTGATTTCAAAACCTTCCAGACTTAACTTGGGGATGACGATTTCAGGGACTTTGATTTCTGAAAGAGTGATTTCTGGAAGAGTAAGATCTGGTAAGTCAGACAGATAGAGAACCTTTAAGTCCCTAAAGATCTGCTCTGGATCAGGTGTTTGGATCTCTAATGCTTTTATGTCATCTATGATTTCTATAAATTTGGCTTTAATCTCCTCAAAGTCTATAGTAAAGGCTGGGACTGTGTATGAGTTAAGAATGGTAAACTCGGGGATTACAATTTGCACGGGGATGCTGATCTCCTGCAGTTTGTTCAGGTTGATTGTAAATGCTGGAATGACAAGGTCAGTAAGAGGTACAGTGAAATTTGGAATTTCAATCTCAGCCATTTTGAGTTCATCCAGAACTCTATTAATAGCCTCTTTTGTCTGCTTCATAATCTCACTGTCTTTAAACATTTTACCAATCGCTTCTATCAGTTGGTTAAACTTTGAAGAAATGAATGCAACGATATTCATATAGGATTCACTTGCTCTTTGGAGATGTACGTAGATTTCTTCTCTGATATCCATGTTGGAGATTCTCTGTTTTATGTCTTCAAGAATATCGTGCGCTTTCAATTTAATGTCGTTGTAAAATGTTGTGTCAATCACATTTTGTAGTTTCTTCAGGGCATCAGCTACCTTTGTGTTTTTGAGTTTATCCAAATATGCATGGATGGACTTTTGGATCTCTCTGAAGAATTCTCTCACAGCCTCAATTTTTTCCACAATCTCATACGTTTTAATCTGCTCGTTGATACTGTATGTTAACTCAGCGATTTTCTTGTTTGTCTCATCTACAAATATATCGTAGTCAAATTCTTTCATTGACTCAATGATTGAAGAAAGCCAGTCGTTAAGTTCATCAATGCTTTTCTTAAATTCAATCGATTTGAGCTGATTTGTCACGGCATCCAACCATTTCATCATTTTTTCATGAACGTATTCAAAGTTAATGGTTTGCAGAGAGTCTGTGACTGCTTTCACTGTCTCTTGAACTTTGAATTCCTCAATTAGAATCACTAACTGGTCCATTAATTCTTTAAATTTCTCATCAAGATTGTATTTCAAAAACAGGTCCCTGATGTAGAAATATACTACATTGAGTTTGTCGGGGATTTCATATTCATCGACCCAGTTGAAGACAATGTCATACATAGATTCAATCACCTGGAGGATTTCTCCAAAGGGTACTTTATATGAAAGCTTGTCAAAATACATGGCCAGATCATGTGAAAGAATATAGTCCTTTGCATCTTGGAAAAATGCTCCAATGTCAAAATTCTCAATGGCCTCCTTCATTTCAGACAGCATCTCCTTGATTTTCTCTAGGATGCCATATTTAGCGTCAAGTTCTTGCAGCCAGGTTGCACTGCTCTCCGTGAGCTTCTGCAAATCAATCTGTCTGAGGATATCCTCCACAGCGCTGAGTATTCTGACAACTGACAGCTTTATTTCATACTTCTCATTAAATGCCCAGAGTTGGTCTCCCATGTGTTGCAGTGCATTTGTTACACTGTCAGTAAACTCCTCTGACTGCAGATAGTCTCTGATGATAAGGAAGAGCTCTCTAATACGGCCCAAAACAAAAACGATTTCCTGTTCAAACAGCCATCTCACCTTCGCCATCACACCTTCTAGATTTTCCAGGGTCACAGCAAACTCACCAGTCAAGTAATTAAGTTTTTCTTTCACTGCATTCACCTTGTTCTCTAGGTCAATTTCTTGCATGAAGTCATTTACTTGCCCAGGCAGCTGATCTAACTTGGCACGAAAGTCTGTGATCCATTGATTGACATTGAGATCGTTGATAAACTGTTGTAAAGATTCTAAGGCTTGAACAAGTGTTGTTTTGAGGTGATCAAATGCGGCAGGAAAACTCTCGATGAATGGGATCTCAACAATGTGACAGTCACTGTTCTTGTCATATTTCAGAAACCCTGTCATACTGAATTCCTCCTGTGGTGCTGACCATTTTTCTCTACCTAATCTTCTCAAAATATCAGTTAACATAACTCCTGAAAACTCTGCTCCTATCTTCTCAGGGTTATTATAAGCACTGAAGTCATGGTTATAAGTATGCTCATTCAGTTGAGATTTTAGTTTCCAGATCAGAGATTGTTCTTTTGGTGCCAGAAGACCATCAAATTTGTTGTCTAAATTAGTTAAGACTTCCCCTCCTGGAATCTTATGGGTAGTTGATACCCTGCTGTCATAAGAGTAGGCGAGTGCTAGGGGTTCTGCTTTAACAAGCAGTTTACTGTATAGCTGCCCAGTGTGTTTTTTAGGCAGATTTATTTCTCCATCACTGTTGACAAGTCCATCAATAGTGAAGCTGAACGGCTGGGCCATTGTGCGTATGGTGCCCTCAAAACGGAGAGGTCTAGAATTAATTCTTGCTTCACAGATTGTCTTGGAGGCTAGTCCAGCAAATTCAAGTTCGCAGCTGTGACTCAACTGGGCGTTTAGTACATTTGCAGATGTGCTGTGCTTTAATGCACCTTCCATGCCAGTGTAGTTAATTTCATAGCTATGTTTAATGTGGTCGTCTCCATAGGCTCCTTGTACAGTTCCACTCAGGTCCAGTTTAGTTGGCTCAAGCTTCATGTGGCCCTCATTATTCAAACTGGCATCATAAAGTTTCAGGTCATTTGTCACATCTGACAACATAACAAATGGCCTCATAGTAACCTTGGTGTCTTGTTTGTAAAATACATCTTCACAAATGAAGTTGTTACTTTTGGAGTGAAGTGCCAGAGTCCATAATGTAAGAGTTAATGTGTGGCTATTTTCTGTTTTCATCTGCTTCAAGGCTCCCATAGTATCAGCAGTAAAGGTCAATGCTCTGTCGTTCAATACAATATTCATATTGTTTCTTGTAGTTGCATCATATGCATGGCCCTTGAAGACACCATATAGCGAGGCTTCTGAAGCTGTGATTTTGCCCTCAATGCTCAGCTCTCCTCTACTTTCCTCAGCCATTGCTTTGGTCTTGGAGGACAGGGATGCTCCACTGCTGTCTATGGCACCATTGAATTCATTTTCAAATAACACAGGGCTGCACTGAATGTTGTTAGTTCCACTTGTAGTCAGGCCATTACTGCCAATCATAAGAGAAGCTTTGTGCAGTCCACGAGCTATATCAAACGTGAGGGAGCCCTCGGAGTTTACCTCAAGCCCATTTGAACCTAGAGAGCCTGTGATAAGTGAATATGCCCTATTTATATCATCGTCTGCTTGTGACTCAATTCTGAGAACAGCCATTTCACTGGACACACCAAGCTCAACTTTGTTATTAAGTGTTTTACCCATTGCTGTGGCCAAAGCATTGCACTTTAGAGTCAGCTGTGCATCCTTGAATTTAAGCTCTGCTACGTGCTTGAGCCTGTCATTCAGGGTATTTGTTTTGGACATGACGTTCAACTCTGAGTCTGCGTAAACACCTTGGATCATGTTGTGAACTTCAATGATAGGTGACTTGAAGTGGAAGTTGGACTCTCCTCTTCCTTTTCTGTCTAGCAGACGCACATGATAATTTTGCTTGTAGGAGGTATTAATGTCGAAAGAACCTATTTTCAGTACTCCATCCAAGGTGCCATCCCCTGTGACATCATCAGAATCAATGGTGGAAGTTGCTTGAGCAGAGTAGAACAGAGACCCTTCAAGGCCTAGTGGACTAGAAACTTCAGTCTTGTAGTTTGCTCTTGCATTTAGTTTTTCTGCCACACGTATGGTTTCTAAAATACTGAAGCTTGTTTCAATGAGGCTATGGCTGAAGGAACTATTAACAAGATACTTGAGGTTGTCATCTGCCCTTCCTGACATCATTCCAGTTCCTTTAAACAGATATAAAATAACATTAATGCAACAAAACAGAGAAAGGCCAAAAAAGACCAGCTGTCATTACCTAGACATGCCTTTATATACTACACATTAAATCTATTGTCTTTGGAAAATGTAAAGTTTACCTTCAAGCTTGTATGACAGCAGTTTGAAAGGTGATTGGGCCATTGCCTTGTAATGTGCAATGTAGTTGGGGACATCTTCTGTGTTGTTGCCACCAGACACTGAGCCCTCCCAGCTGTAGAAGTTACTGTTGAACTTAGTCGATGCTTCAGCCAGACCAAGAAGGGGAATAGTGAGGTCGAAAGAAGGAGGTACAGTGAAAGACTGCACTTGGATGTATCTGGAACCGAAGTATATGCCTATGCTTGAGAGATCTAGGCCAGGAAGGTACAGAGTGGTAGGAATATTCAGCTCTTCGGAAGTTTTGCCTGCCAGTGGAAGAGGAAGTGTCACAGCCACAGTGTCCTTGTTGAACTGGTATCGGAACAGACTGTCACTGTGGGATTAAAACATACAAAATAAAAATTGCTTTATCTTTATTTATTAAAAAGTAACAACAGACTGGGAGTAGGATGTGAACCTCGGAATTCATGTGCATTATCTGTAAAAGCACATCACTTACAGCTGTATGAACAGTTTCTCTGGTAGGGCGGGCAACGTGAGTTCAGAGACGCTCCTCTTACTTCGAAAATTTTCAAGATAAGGAAAGCTTGTGGTCAGTTTGTCCAGCCAAATATTGCCGGCCTTTAGGGTGAGATGCAGAGAAATTACAGTAAATATCACTTAATTTATAAAACTGCACAGCTAAAGACAGCGACAACAAAATTTTAAATTCTTGAGGTCTTTGATTTGTTACCTCAATTCCTTTAGTGACTATGTGACGCAGTTTCATATCAGTCTTTGCTACTCTCTGATCCAGCATATCATCAATGAGCTGCTGCAGCTGCATGTGATGCTCATCCACATTTGGGAGACTATGAATATCTGAATTCATGTCTGTTTTCAGGTCTACCTCAAATTTGTCGTCATCTGTAAACACAAGGTGTCAGTGCAGTTATACAAAACAAACTGTTATAAATCTGTCACTGTCTATGAGGATGTCACAGGTTGCTATCGTACCATATTTGAGGGAAGCCTTTTGCTTGTAGAATGTCTCAGGGAGGTTGAAGAGTGTTTCTAAGTCAATGATCACACCTTTAAAGCTCTTTAAAGTTGCAGTAACAGATGCATCAGCCTTCAGAGAGGGGATGGTCATCTGGAGTTGCACCAAAGCATCCTGCATCTTCATAAAAAGTCTGCAAAAGGGGAAAGATTGCTTTTCAGTTTATGCGGACCAGATAAATCCTCGGTCTTCTAATTGATGTGATGTGAAACGTTCTCAGCTCAGACTTCAAATAATCCAAAATAAGTGTCTAGAAGAAATGATCATGTACCCTGTGCGTAGGACAATAGACAGCTGAGGGATGTTCTTGTTGGTTACGTCAATGGTGATACCTCGCATTATTGATCTTTTATATTCGCTGCCAGTTACAGCAAGCTTGATGCCTGCTTCTACGTCATAGTCCGGAATGACAACATCAGTCGTCAGGATGTTTTTATTGTGGTTATATTTCAAAGTGGCCGTGGCTTCTGGGGAATCACTACCTACAAGATCAGGAATCAGGGATGACTTTTTATTATTAATAGATTAGGTAGCAATAAACATAGATTTCTGACATTGATTCTTTTAGACCAATCACAAATGCCATACTGTACCTTCAGCCTTTATGGTCAGCTTCACAGAGTCAACTAAGTGCCGACCCTCATAACCCTCATGGAGTATCTCACGCACAATGGTGGCAGTGTACTCTGAAACTTCCCCTGTCGGCTGGATTTGAACTGCAAATCTTTGAAAACAAGATAGGCTTTATCAGATTAATAACATATCTCCACCAACAGGTTCGAACACAATTTTTCTGTTTGTTGTTACGTGGTTTCTCCTGTCAGGGGGTAGTACGGAGCCTCATCATTGGATGTTGCGTTGGAGTAACGTGCTATGGTGCAGAGATTCAGACCAGTGAACAGGGGCTGGCAGTCAGTGGAGTCAGTCCGGTCCTCCACCAGGAAAGGAACCATTGTTGTTTGTCCAGAGGAGACTGACAGCAAATTGTTGCTGTATTTCAAAAAGAAATGCAAGACTTATCAACGTCAGCAGGATAATTATAGTTCATTAAGTGTAAACTGCAAAGTATGTAGCAGTTTGTTAAAGTTGTACGGGCAGTGTGTGTGTGTGTGTGTGTGTGTGTGTGGTGGGAGGGTGAGTCATTTAGCCAAAGCTTAATCTTAGACCATCTTCTTCTTCTTCTCCTTTCGGTGTTAGCAGCCCGGACCGTGTCAACATGGCGCTGCCCGGGCAGCGTTAACATGGCCCGGGAAGCGCCGTGTCCGACCGTGTCGACACAGTGCTGCCCAGCCCGGACATGCCAGCTCGACACGGCGCTGCCCGGGCAGCGTTAACACGGCCCGGGCAGCACTGTGTCGAAACGGTCAGACACGGCGCTGCTCGGGCCATGTCGACACAGCTAACAGCCGTTAGCATCCTCTGTCTGTGTTAAGAGCCGGCAGCTCCAGTCTCTGGAGTTGTTTACAGTTATGGACATGTGCAGTGTCCACAGACACACTACCAAGTCATAACCCAAGGTAAGAATACATTCTAAATCATTTTTAGAACTAATTTCATTCATTCCATTTCAGATAATTAACATAACTTCC
>JAQQAE010005525.1:0-17535 GCA_029823295.1 Pseudamia nigra | reverse complement strand
GGGTTTACTCTCTGTATAGTCATGAGGTCTCAGCCTCGAATTGTGAAGCGCCTAGAGATAATCGGCGATTATGATTGCCGCTATAAAAATAAAGATTGAATTGAATTGATTGAAAAGTTACATGTCACCCGTGGTCATACTGTATAAATCTTTTGCAGACATTTTCATCTCTCGTTACAGCTGAAAATGCACAGGGGTATTACTTGACTTCACCATGCCTGCATGGTGCATGGTGCATGGTGCATGGTGCAGTTCATCATGGCGTCTTGGCATGGCTGTGTGGAATGCTGATGTAGAACTTGTCCATCGCTAATTATTTTAAAATCACCTGTGTTTTTCCTGCTGAGTCAAATCAAAACGTCATGTGTGAAAAACGTTGGTTAGACTGCATTACATTTAGGTCGATGTAATAAACAGGATGGGGTGTGTAAATCATACACAAAGCGTATTGTTCCATGAAAGTTACCGTATACAGCCTTCACACTTTTAGCTATGCTCCTGTAGCAGCCGTGACAGTAACAAACATCAGTCATGTCTGACTGGGCCTGCGGCCTTGTTAGCAGTAACAACTAGTGTAAACAAACACTAGCCCTGTATTTTAAGGTCATCACAAACATCAACCAAAACCTCCCAGTCAGCACAAAGCAGCAGCTCTGATGTGGCAGCGCACTCCTGCTATTTAAATCTGCTGACATGAGAAAAAGCAACATTAGCTAATGCACTACTTAAAGACCATAATCGCTCTTTCCCCTACTGTTAATGAATGCTAATTAGAAGTCTGGAGCAGTTTCTGGCGTGTGCTGGCTGCTCCTCTAATGTGCCGTATTGTTCCTCTCCTCGCTCCAGCTCAGCACTAATGCTGCTGTGCCAGCTATTAAAGTCAGATAAGCTATCCATCTTTAGCATTGCCAGCCAAAAAGCCACTAATAGCTTAGCCACAAAATTGTTAATTTCCATGGTTTCCTTTCCTTGTTTGAGTGTTCTCCCTCTGGTAAATGTGTGCAGGGTATAAAATGGGCACATATTCCACAGTGTCACTCTGTCAGCCCTGCTGTGCTGCACATGATCCATTTTCTTACCCACATTTAACAGCCCCGTCACCCCGAAACACTCTGTCAGGGAAACAGGCTGTTATATTTGTGGGGCCCTTTTTACACAGCCTGTTTGAGCATGACACTCCATCATGGACACTGCGGTGAAAGCCTAACGGCAGAAAACAGTGGTCCCTTCATGATAAAATCTCACCAGTGGATTTGAGGAACCCATCTGAAATGTGAGCCGAACAAATATGATCTAATTCGTGAAACGACTCAGCTATAACAGGGTTAATCACAACCACACTTTTAACAAGGATTAGGAGACATATTAGCTGCCATATTATCCTCATTCCGGGTTCCTGTTAATTTTACAAGTGATTTTAAGATCTGGCTGCTATCCACCGCTAAATTAAGGTTATATAGACCACAAAGGATTTGAAGTGAAAGTTGAGTGCATGCTGAAACAGTGTGAACGGTAAAGATGATGAGTCCTGGTGCACATTAATGTCAGCAGATTTAGTGATCACGTATTTCACAATAAGGCTGACACATTGGGTGCAACTTGTGCGTAAACTATAATGTTCACCGGATATGTTTAAAGGCACAATGAATTGTAACTGCAAACAGTTCATTTGAGGTTGAACAGGCACAAATACAGATCCAAACTAAAGACTAAAGATGATAAATAGTCTAGCTCTTGCTTGCACTTTTATACCAAGTACCTGCTGTTATACTTTGTTTTGCCTTTATTTCTTTTTTGGGTTGTAGTTTTGTATACAGTATAAGCTTATTTATCCATAAAATATTAGTATATATTGTATGTTCTGACTCAAGCTATTTGATTGTGGCTTTTTATGTTTGGTGTTTTCTATAAAAATCATTTCATGTCTCTGAATTGAAACTTTGACAAGGGAAGCTTTCCTGCATGTCCTTTCAGTACTTCTTTAGATAAACTGCATGGTGGATTTATCAGTTTGACACATGCAATGAATATCTGTTAATTTCTACTAGAAGCAACATAATTAAAACTTGAAAATATGGTCAAAAATTCTATCCTGACAATGGTCCTGAGTGAAAGTTGAAGACACCAGATTGTCATCAGAGGTTAGAGTATGTGTAAAAGCTGCAACAAAACAAAAATGATCTATACAATGGGATAGGTGGGGAATGGGGGAAAGGATGAGTCACCAATTTGTTGACATATTTATCATGTAATTCATATGCCAAGTTATTATCCTGCGTCACTTGTATACACATGGTCACACACACACACACACACACACACACACCCCCACACACACACACATACACACACACAGAGGTGTGGATGGCTGGAGGTATGTGTTTGAGCAAAATAAATGTTTTTGTTCTATTCTCTAAAATAAAAATATTGTCATTTTGTTCATTTATTTGCCAAACATGACAAATGGTCACAATAAAAAAATCACCTTTCTTCATCATTCTGAACTACAGCAAGGCGTCTTGACCATGTTGATGTGCCTAAATGCAGAGTTGCTTCCATATGATTGACTAATTAGATATTTGTCTTGAACAAGTGTACCTAATAAAATGGCCAGTGAGTGCATGTAATGCATAATTGAGAAGTACGTACATCACAATAATTATGATTTCATCACCCAGCCTTATCAAAAATGTTAATCCAGCCGCAGCGTTCAAATTCCATCCTGTAGATAATTTTAAAACGTTCTATGGTATTTCTACATGATCATTACTTTGTGAAGCTCTTCTGTTGTACTGTCCAACATGATGGGCCAGTGTACAGCACATCATGTGAACACTGTAACTACTGAATGAATCGATGACCTACATCTTCTGTCGTGAATGAAGGACATACTATACTTGTCCTTCATTAAATGTACTGTAAATCTCTCTTGGAACCAAACAACCATTCCAGTGAAATTCTGAATTAACACACTGTGCTATTACAGGAACCGGTGTATAAGGTAAAAAGAAAATCCACCTTAACAAATTATATCCTCAGTGGAATGAACCTTGTGAGGCCTGTGTGTAATTTGTGAGGCTTATCCTGAACATTTAAATGTGAGTGTGTTGAAGTGTGAAATCCTCTGAGGACTTCAGTAGCTGTTATTCAGACCAGCTGTTTGCAGGAAGTGCCCCCAATACACACTGTATTTTCTCTAGAGAACAGAGCAAAAATACTTCCCTGCCATCCAGATGTCTAATTTTGACAAATGCTGTAGACGCACTTGTCCAGATCTTTCAGACAGAGGGATTTAGTTTCATGGATTCGAAATGAGATCCATGAAAGTGTCTAGAAGAACTGTGACTCAGAGAATGTAAAAGCATACGAGATGGTTTTTAGGTTTTTCTTGCTCCATTGAGCCCTCAAGAATAATCTGATACATGAGCGAGTGTGAATTTCACAAGCCCAGATTTTTCATCCACACTCAGATGAAACAGCCGCGCCTGCGAGTGAGGAAACCCAGGAAGTGATTAGTTTATAGAGCATGCATGAGTTATGGTCTTGTGGTCCTGCAGCCATGCCCCGCTCACTGGCAGCACAACGTGGGAAAAGTGAACTTTTAATGCTGTGCGACTGTATGGTTGTTCATCATGTTTTGTCTGACATGTACAAAAGTGGGGTTTGCCACTTCCCCTGACAGTCTGGTGTTACAAAGGCTGATGGATTTAACAGACCCTAGAGCTGCTTGGATTTCATGTGTACTGTTTTTGTGAGTCAATCAACAAAGATACATCTTCTTTCTACTTTTTTTCTTGGATATATTCATTATATAATTTACAGCTCAACACATTTGCTTATTTTTTGTTAATGGACAGGCTGAATAATCTCAACTCAATCTTCAGATAATTCAGCAAATAAATTCAAAACAGAGGCAAGTTATTAATGGTCAGTGGCTAAAACATCAGTGAAAAAGAATGTAAATTTAAAACATTTCTCTGAAGTACCATAGTCTCATTATTGTATCACTGAATGTCCATGTTAACATGCCATCTGTTCCTCATGCTGCAAGTATCAGCATAAAATGCTGAGTCATTTGAGAGTAAGTTTTGCCTTGAAAATAGACATCTTTAATTTCATCTTCACATGCAGACACAGAGTCACTTTAACTGGTTCATAATTCATATCAGTAGATGCTGCTTTAGTTTCTTAAAGAGAATAAAACCAGACTGATCACTGTCAAATCTAATAAAACTGAAGAAAGAATTTTATAGTCCATTGTTTTTTTTTGTTCCTGAAAGATTCAGTATTAGTTATTATTGTCTCAGCATTACATTTAATTAGAGATAGGTGGCCTGAGAGCACAGTGGTTAAGGATGTTGACCGCTACAGATGTGGATTCCTGTTCCAGGTGACCTATGTTGCATGTCACTGCCCATCGCTGCAACCTTGTTTCCTGTCTCTTTACTTTTCACCACCTAGTGAAGAAACTTAGAATCTGCATTCATGCAATACAAAAAAAAAAAAAAAATCTTGTGAACTGATGTGGGAAACAATCTAAACAACTTCAGCCTCTCTTTACACACCCATAATCATGTTCTTAATGAACATGCCACTACCCATTATTAAATATTAATGCTGCATAAATAATAATCTGTCTGTTCGACACACCCCACTGCACAAAGTATGATAGCATGAAGACAGAAAAAAAAGCTCACCACAGTGACAGAAGTGCTATTATTGTGAACAAGTGTGAGGCGTCACACTCGCTTCCAGCGCCGCCTCAGGCTCAGTGACCTTCTGTCCACCACTCTCCTCAGATATGTGATTGTGTTACAGATCTTGACTACGATTACATTACAAACAAAGAAGCAAACATCAAACGTCAGTCATTAATCTTAACAGTATATCATGCACTATTAATTAGTCATTTTGACTGTCAACAAATGACAAACAACTATGCACCAGCTGAACCACTGATATTAAACAACTTTATGTGAACATGAAGATGATTACACCTTCGGGCTATTGTATCATTTTTAAATGCCATGAACTGTGAAAAATGCAAACAATCAAAAGCTGTTGAAAAATGATACAGAATCCAAAACCAAGGGCTTTTGGTTAGGATTGGGCATATAGCATAAAAAATTGAAGGGAACACATTTTTTAGTTTCTATGTTTGTCACATGTAAAACACACACTGCATCACTTCAAATATGGATCAGCTATAACCTTTAAACAGGTCACTAGGGGTCAATGAGGATGATGTTAACAATTTATTCTTTCAGCTCTGAGATTGTATTCCAGAAATTTTTCTTGCTTAGGTCTGAAGACCTTCAATCTGATGCAATAGCTCTTAAATTATAAACCTGACACTGTGGGTCAAATACCACAGAACACTTGACAAAGTGTTTGCTCCTCCTTAAAGAGAAATAGTATCTAGAGCATCCTGTAATTGTCAGCGGTTTACCCGAAATGTGCCTTCAGGGCGGGGTGGTAAGAGTGTGAGGATTGACAAGTGGTTGAGCGGTTAGCTTCGTGTTATTCAGTTCCTTCCTCAATCCCAGATCATTGGACCTGTTGACTCTCATAGTTATCCCTTCCTCCACCCTCCACTGCAGCAACACTGCCACTAACAAACAGTGGAATGTGGTTCAGCACTAAAGCAGAGAAAGAACAGGTCTTAATGAACCACAAACAGCCGCAGGACTCTGGGGCGCCAGCACCTCATATAACAGTGACTATTATTATTATTATTATTATTATCATTCCTTCTTTTGCTCTATCATTTCATGGATGCCTGTTGCCAAAACAACAGCTTGTTATCTGAGGAGTGATCAGCATGTGCTAGTGGATGGGTTGGCCAGCTGAATTCTCACAACAGGCTCCACATTTGGGTGAAGTGCTGCAGGTGTGAGCATTCCTTTGCACTCTGTGGAGAAATGGAAAGATTGTCCTTTGAATGCGGGTAGGGAACAACTGCACCTTTGAGGCTCAAGATGGTTGAGATAAAGATTACCTGTGAAGCAAAGGTCACACACAAACAATCTCGACTTCATCTGTCTTATCTTCCGGCTACTCACAAACTGCAGACAAGTTGCTCTTTGATATGACCTCTGACAAGGATAATCCAGGACCTTGTTACACCTCTTTAAGACTTAATTGCTACCTGTCACAGGACAGAAATCTTCTCTCTTTTACAAGGCTCATAATAGCCAAGAGCATCAGTGTTGTTTGTGGTGTAACTCATCAACCTAAAAGGGTGGATAAGTAATCCGGCAGATGAAAGATAGGAGGAAACTGCGTGAGTGAGTCTGCAACCAAATACAGCGGTAGCTTGTGGTAGAATTCTTTGTTTTTTTTTGGGCGGTGCCATGCACTGCTGTTTTGCCTTGAGCACAAAGGGAAGCTGTGATGAAGCAAGTTTAAGCACTGTGGAACCTGACGAAAGGTGTCCAGTGGTGTTTTCTCGCTGCCTTGCCTGCCAGGCAAATGGGAGGTGTCACGTCCCGGGTGTCAGCCGCTCCCCAGCCGCCTCTTCTATTCACTCGCAGAGTGATGGTGAAGGCAGCAAGCTCATCGCAGCATATCAAAGGTGAGTGATTTATATGGCAGCTGTTCCCCAGTGTGCTGCTTTGAATGCCCGTGCCCCATGTTCAACAGCTGACAAACACATGCTTTTTCTGTCACGGCCACATTTATGGCCTTGCACACAATTCTATTAGTGCAACCTCAACCATACAAGGGTATAAAAAAGTTTTTATGATGCACTTATCTCAGTCAATCAAGCTGGGTGTCTACCTCAGCAATGCATACACCGACACCATGATGCAGACATCACACATAAAGAGCAAAGTTTTCCAACAGCTGGTCCATTTGACAAACTTTAATTTGTTGTTTTATTACTGTTTACATTCATCAATTATAAAACTTGTTTTTATATGACGTGTGAGATCTTTAAAATGAGAGGGGGCTCAGAAGTAGTTTCTAGAGTTGTTTGATATTTGAGCCCCCTCCATTAACCCGCAGCAGCACACTGGGAGAGTGTAACCTTATTTCACGCTGGCTCTCAAATAGTGCTGAGAATTTGTGAGGCAGTTAGTGGCCGTCATTAATAACGGCCTAGGCTGGGTTGACAGCTGCTGATTGGAATGAAGAGCTGTGCTACAGCAGACAGCTACAAATTTTCCCGACAGCCAGGTCTCCATTACCGGGCGTCAGCTGCCAAAACAGCAGTAATCAGAGAAGGAGAGGGGAGAGAAAACATGCTTTGTCGCTACAGACACCTTCCTTTTCGTTCTGCTCTTAGAAAACAAACACACATGTACCGAGCTGCTTTCATGCACCAGACATCCAAACATATACTGCAACTCCCAACTGCGAAACATCTGATGGATTCATCTGCTTCTGGAGATGGCAATTATTAAAAACAGATGAGTCTAAGTGTTTACTTATTCAGGAAATGCCATACAGTACAGCTTCTGTGTTATTTATCCATATTTAACCTCACAGAAAGGTCAACAGTGCCTCCTATTAAATATACACTATTCTTATTCTACCTGCTTAGAAAATGTTTGAGAAACATAATAACAACCAAGCTATATTTTTCAATATACTGATTTAGAATGGAACAGCAAAACAGTCACCTCTAGTAAACACTGCTTTATTAAAACGTTGAATGGTCATCTTCAGCCTCTCCACTCAAAAACAAGTACAGCAGTCTTTCACTTTACAGGATGATGCGTCCAGCTTTGACACTGAGGTTTATCTGACATCAATCTGCTGAAAAGAGAAGCTAAAGACCTAGACCAGGGGTAGGCAACTTTTACCATCTAAAGAGCAACAAAAAAATATTCAAACCTTAAATGTACCGCATGAAATATGACAAATCTTTTAGTTGGCATCATGTTAACACCAGTTTGTTATTATTTTATTCTTTTTTGTTCATTTTTTACCATTGTGCATTCATTTGGTCATTTTGTAATCTTTTTTTCTTCATTTCCTCGATTAGTTTGCTCAATTCTGTTAATTCTTCTGCATTTTTGTTCATTTTGGAGATTACTTGGTTCAGGATTTGTGTATTTTTCTTAATTTTTTGAAATTCTGTTCCTTTTTCTAAACTTTGATTTAGTATTTTAGTCATTACTTTTCTCTATTTTTTGTTATTTGTCTTGTTTAATAAGTTTGCTTATTTTTGTTTATTTTCATAACTTTATGTATTATATTATTTAGTCTTCATAATTTTCTTCACGTTGTAGATTATTTGCATCTGTTTTTTCTATATTTTGTTCATTATGGGGTTCTTCTTTCATATTTTTGTTTATTTAGTGCTTATTTGTAATTATTATAATGCGTTACTCCCATAGAAGCCATTGTTGAGAGGTAAGACAGCCTATGGTCCTGGAGCCACGGGTTGCAGACCCCTGGTCTAGACCTACCAAAAGGACAATCACAAGCATTTTGGTGCTAATCTTGACCTATAGTCCACAGGTTTACTAGTGTGATATTAGTGTACACCATCACTGCATAAAATTGGAAGATTGAAAAGCAGAAAAAAATCTAATATCCAGCAGATAAACCTCAGAAATCAACCATATGTGCATATTTAGATGTTGTTGGGTTTTTTTTTTTCATTTTGAATAGGTAAGGAAAGATTTTGATGTTTACGTAAAATACATGTACAAATAATTATGCAGTTGATGAATATGTTTATTGTCCTATAATTGACATAAAAGACAGAGGATGGCATGGCAGTTTTATTTTTTACTTTTTGTGGTCCTGGTCCGTAGAAAAAGCTTACTGACAAAATATGAGAAAGATTATGTTTAACGGAACAAATACGAACTAGAGCCGTAATGTTTCACAAATGTTTAGTCACCTTAACCTCAGCACACACCAGACCTGGGAAGAATGTGGACCCGATCTTTACTGCCTTTTGAATTTTTTGGATTATGTACCAGCATACATAATGAAGGCAGCAATTGCCATTCCTTCCAAATGTATTTGGCAAAACAAATTTGCAGGAGATAAATTTCATTTTTGAGGAGCAGATTTGGAAAGTGATATAAGGCTTTGCATTTTGGGAAGACATCTGGAAGACTCAGCATTGCTCCCATGTGTCTCTATTTCTCCTTTGTTTCTCCTTTGAACTTTTAGCCAGGCATGTTTTGGACACAGATAAGGTAGGAAAAGTTCATTCTTTTGCAACCTCAAAAAGATTTAATATCTTCTGTATGTTTAAAACTTTCATGTGCCTACTGCCTCGTAACATACGAGCACAAGCAAAACTATTCACCCGCATCATCTTCATAATGAAACTTGTTGTCTTTATGAATGGCAGTGAGGACGAAGTCTGCATGCGCACAATGGTTCCCATCACGACCTGGAACCACATGATCATGAAGCTGTTTTTATATGTGATGAAGGCAGTGCAATTTTACAGTGGGAGGAGTAAAACTGAAAGTCTGTGGCCTTGAACAGTTTGATCCCCGTAATGACAGAGGGTTTTGGTATGGGTCAACCTGTCAGCACCCTGCTTCTACTGATCCCTGGTGCTCCACACTGTAAAGCATGCACATGTGAACATGATTATATATGTAACAGTGTCTCACACACGTATGTGCACACACAGGTCAGAAAAACTTCTCGGGGTGTGTCTCAGTGTCTGCCAGTGTTGATAACTTGTATTAATTGAGATATGATGTGACCAAGCAAGGACGTGACACAGATTCACAACACCGCTACAGTGTTTTTGATGGATCAAGCCATTTGCTTGCTGTGGGTTCTGGAAAAATATTTGGGCCACTTAATTTTAGCCAAAATGCTGTCAGCCTAAAAACAGATGCGGCAGCACATAAAATGAATCATCCCTCAAACTTCCTCCTGATGCTGTTTCTCCAAATAAGCTACTGTGTGGTTGGAATACAGTAAAGATTAGGGACTAAGGCCACATGAATTCAAGTGACACATGAGTAATCAATTCAATTCAGTTGTGTTTGTATAGCGCCAATCATAATCCAAGATTGTGTAATCACTGATATCTTATTTATTTCAGGAACTCATTGTCTCATTGTAACCCCTCTGAACATACAAACAAGCTCACATACAGCACACATGCACATGTATGCATAACACTGCAGAGCTTTCACAGGAGGTGGCAGACGACCAAGAATGGGAGGCTTCATTTTATTGCTGCCTCTTCCCTTGTCAGCTTTACTCCTGGCAGCAATAAAACACTCCATAATAAAAGGCACTATCCCAGAGACGCAGCAGGACTGCAGCTATAGATAATCCACTCAGCTCACAGACCTAGCTCAGTGTTTGCATTTCTTGCCCCAGAATTCATTTTGTAGGTTTACTTCAGCATTTTATATTTTGAAGTATAATAGAAGTAAGAGAGCTGTGGCTTGTTGGATCAACCAAAGCAATAAAGTGACCTTATAGTCACAAGTGGGTGAGCAAGCTGTTTAATTAGCACCAACTACATTATCTAAACAAGACCTTAGGAGAGAAGATGGAATTAAACCTCCAGATGAATCTAATAAGGAAGCATCGCTATCAGGATAAATGAATATATTAATATGTTTCTCACATGCAAGGGTAGTTATTGCATTTTTTTCCTGCAACTCACTGAAAATAAATAAAATCTGTTTTCAAAAGATAAAAGGTAAAGTTGTAAAGCTTGACTATAAAATAAGAGTCTAATGTAATATGTCACTCACAGGACACTAAACATTGTCCGCGTGTTTCACTAAATTCTCTCGCCTCCTCTAAATCATTCATTGCAATTTATGTTTGTACTTGTAAATCCACGGTCAAGGTTACACGGAAGCATAGCAGAAATAGGCATGTGCCATTATAGCGACCACAATTCACGCAATATTTATGACACAGGATGTCCCATCTGGAGCTGCTTCCTGTCTGCCGGCTCCCTGAGGAAAGGCGGCCTGCAGCAAGTAGCACTTCTGTGGGACATCTGCTCTCCCTAATGCAACACAGTCACAGTCACCCACATCACACACAGAGTTTCATCTGAGACACCACAGCTTGTCTCCAGATAATGATATGATAAGATGTTTAAGCCTATTGGTTATGTTAAACAGTAAATGCAGAGTTTTCATGTAAAAGCTGAAGATATGCAGGACTAAAAGTCACAAATATTGGAGTGAGTCAGGAGCTTTGTATACAGTACACTGTGGAAATCTCAAGTATAGATAAGCGTGTGTGTTCAGTGACTGAACATCAAATGAAGAATATTTGCTTATTCATGAATCCCAGAGGAGAAGCTGTTTTATTCATTTTTAATGAGGTCATCACACAATTTTGTGTAAAAAAACACTGAAACCAATTATTACTCAAAACAGAGTATTTTTAGGATTCATGTAACATGACTACAGGGAGACATTAGTATTTTTTAAACAAAATGAGGCCATGTTAGTTCAAGCTTGTCAACTTTCAATGTTTGGTCGTAGATACAGGATATTTATAAAGTCAGAGTCTAACATAGGGGTGTGCAAGCTGTGGTTCCAGGGCCACAAGTGGCTCTTTAGCCCCTCCCCAGTGGCTGCTGTGGTTTCGTTCAGTGATGGAAGTAACATATAAGAATAGACCAAAGTGAACAAAATAAGCATTAATCAACAACAACAAGAAAAAAAATGAACTAGATAATGAACAAATATAAGAAAAATTATCCACAAATAGTAACAAAATAGTTAAGGAAATGATCAAAACCAGGAAATTGAACACAAAAAAGCAAAATGATAAACAAAAGATTCCCCAAAATCAGCTAAAATAATCAGATAAATAAACAAAATCTCACAAAAATTGATAAATTGATAAACAAAGAAGAACAAAAAAAATTAACTAAATAATTGGCTAAACAAACAAAAAGGGTAAAAAAAAAAGTCCAAAACTTAAAATCAAATGAACAACGAGGCACAAATTAATCAAGTAAGTGAACCAAAAAAATGAAAATAAATCAACAAAATGAATAAAAATAAATAAGTTCCTAAACAAAATCAATTTAAATAAAGAATTAAAAAAAGACCCCTCTTTGAATTGCCACCTTATCGTGGTGGAGGGGTTTGCGTGCCGGAGTGATCCTAGAAGCTGTTTTGTCAGGGGCAATTCGCCCCTGGTAGGGTCTCCCAAGGCTAATTGATCCTAGGTGGCAGGTCAGACTAAGAGCGAATCAGAAGACCCTTATAACTACGCCTTTCTGTGGGCCCCCCACCTGCAGGAAGGGTTGTAAGGATCCGGTGCTGTGTGGTTTGGGTGGCAGCCGAGGGCAGGGGCCTGGGTGGTCCAATCCCCAGTTGCCAAAACTAGTTCCAACTCGGAGGAGGCCCTGGGGCAGACGTAGGACACGCTGGAGGGACTATGTCTCTTGGCTGGGCTTTGAATGCCTGGGGACCCCCCAGAGGAGGTGGCTGGGGAGAGGGCAGTCTAGACGTCTCTGCTTAGGCTGCTGTGCCCCGACCCTGACCAGCATAAGCCAAAGACGTTGGATGGACGGATGGATGAATGAATGAGAAAAAGAATAAAGTCATAATACATTTTTAACACATTGCAGTTAAACTGTGCATCATACGTGTCATCTGGTTCATAAAGAGTTCAAATGTTTTTGTGGCTCTCAACATTTTTACTTGCTGTCTAAAAACGGCTGCTTAGATTGTAAAGTTTGCTGAATGCTGGTCTAATAAAACAAGAGAATGTATGCATTTTTAAACCGCATATTCACTTTAAATTAAGTAAGTTTGGACTATCTTTGGACATAATAATGCTTAAAACAAGCTGCATGCGGCATACGAAAATATCTGAAAAATAATCTATTGCATAATTTTCCAAATGTCCAAAAATCCAGGTTAATGATATGAAACAAGTGAAATGCTTTGCATTGCTTTACTTGATAAAAGACTGACATAATTAATAGATAATCCAAATTGCTGTCAATTAGTTTCTGTTGATCAGCTACCGAAAAACTGTCTCAGCACTAATAATGTTTAGCTAGCTGTATAATCAACAAGTGCAATGAGTTCACAGCAGCAGAACTGGCAGGTGTCACGGTGGATCACTGCACTGAAACATCAAGGGACAATGGATTATTTGTGCTATTGTGAGGGTGTGTGTGTGGATCACAGTGCCAGTAAAAATATCTTCACATTTGTCGCCTTCTGATAACCATCTTTTTATATCCTAATTCATGGGATTTGGAGGCCTGGGTATCAGATGGTAAAGGTAGGTGTGGCCTGAGGGAGCAGACTCTAATAAGGCAACAGCCCTGATTTAACACAGCGTGAAACTGCTGTTAGTCATAGATCGCCTTGACAGCAGCTCTCATTATCACTACCTGGTTATGCATGGCATGGTTGTCAGAGCGACGCAAGCACAGGGGACGGACACACATGATCACCACAAATCAGCTGAGAAATAGGATGTTATCGCTCTCACCAAATCTGATAGAAGAGTATCACTTCAGCTCTGACTGCTAAACTTAATGGATGTTACACATGGAAATCCAGATTCCTGACTAAAGATGTAAATAAAGAAACAGGAATATTTTTCTTTTAAACACAAAGACTTAAGGTGAGATATGCCTGACAGCATTAAAAAGAAGAATTATGTGATGGGCATTTCCTTAATTTTGGCACCTTTCAGCCACTTATATCAGACCCGCCTCTGAGTCCTTCTGTCAAGTACTGCTGGGTTGCCAGTTCCCCCCCCCCCCCCCCACTGATCTGTGTGCTGAGGGCTCCAGGACTGCAGGTGCACCGCCTGTCTGCCCACTACAGGTGGGCCCACGAAAGCGAGCTCACATCTCACCCTCCTTGGCTCATTAAAACCTTCAGCTGTTCCTCTCCCTCCTCCCCCTCCTCCCTCTTTCAGCCTCATACGGCTGCTCACACTATGCTGATCACACCAATCAAGCTTTGATTTACAGTATTTACACCACCCTCCTGTCCCCATTGTGGCTACAGGGAATCTAAGGAATGCTCCTCCCCTCAGTGCAACCAGCATCCTGCTAAATTTGAGCCAATCAGTGGTTGTGGGTGGAGTGCCAAGCCACACAGCACTTCTACCCGTTGGCAGCCTTCCCCGTGGTGGCTCTGATCACAGCGCAGTGTTAACAACACGTGACCTGGCCCCACAGCCCACAGTAATTGAGGTTACATCCCAGGCAATACCTTGATGAATAATTAAAAGGCCAGAAACAGAACTCAGAGTGACTTAGCCAGCGCCCTGGGGTCTAATAACGCGCTTGGACTGTATTAGGTAATCTATCCACTGGTGCCAGTTAGTGTCACACACACACTCACACATAAGCACACAACTGGGCCCAGATAAAGGCAACACAACAGTATCAGTCATTGTCAGTGCGGAGAGCTGGTTATGGCTCTGCAGGAACAACATGAGGAATTATTTCAGGGTGAGCTGTGGGCAGTTATCTTGCCAGTGATGTAGAGAAAAACTGAAAATGCAGCAAAAATACTGTCTGGTATTATGTGATACACAAGGATGTGAACTGTGTAATTATGAGACGCTTTAAACAAGCTTACAAACAAACAAAACCTCATCTCTGGTACAACAGTTTTTCATCAAAAAATAGAAAAATGACAAGACATCTTAAATGCACTACAGTATATACTTTCCTTGGGTGTGAGTGTGTGAGTTTTTGAAACAGGAACTAGTTTGTGACCTTGACCATACTGAAACCTGAGTGTGGAAACACTAGCCCCATTTATAAGTTGCCATTAAGCCCTCAAAAGGTGATAAAGATGTACCTCCATTCCAGTACCAACTGTTAAAGCCACTAGCGTCATTGACAGGTGACAGAGGTCATTCACACTATGCTAAAATATGACTTGTTTTATGGACTGCAACCCTGAGTATAAGATTAGAAACAGCACATCTAACTGAATCACCTGTAGAAACATCTGCAGAGACAGAACACTGTAAAAGAATAACAAATATTAGAAAAAATGTGCTATACACAGACAGATAGAGGCAACAAAAAATATAAAAGTACAGTACCATATTACAGATCTGCTGAGTTTATAAAGTGTCCAGAGTAACTGAGCCAGCAGATTCTGTGTCTCAGGAGTGAGTGCAAAATAATCACAGGATAAATGGCATTGGGCTGTAAAAAAAAATGCACTTTTGTACACAAGGGCATACTAAATTAAAACCTAAATGACAGAGTAGTATAGGAGCTGCTGTGTATAAACTCTGTTTGCATGTTCCGTGAGTGCAGTGTGTTACAGAGAGCAGAGTGGCCCTTTCCTCTGACAGGCCCCTGGATGTCACAGCTTCAGCAGTGAGCAGAGGGGAGCTGCCAGTGCAGAATAATTAAGACCTCTGTCGAAGTGACAGGGTCACTAGGAGGTATACAGCATAGCAAAGCTCCTCTTCTCAGCTGCTTCCTCTGTGAGCTGTCACGGCTGCTGCGTATTTATAGCAGCATGGCGCAGCGCTCTCCTCTAGCTCCCAGACAGATGTCACCTTCAAGCCACCATCTCTGGGGCTAAACACAATGCATTCAGCAGCCTAACTAGCAGCGCACACAGGCAATCAACAGAACAACAGCAATGTGAAGACAACATCAACGTCACTTCTTTCACGCTGACTTTACCAGTCAGGCAGACAGCAGTGAGTCCCAATGGACAAGGCTTATTTACATAAGAGCATAAACCAGAGCTAGTCAGTTACAGTTAGTTTACAGTGTGACAGTGGACAGCCACACAAACACACTGTCAAGCAGAAAGGAGAAGTTACAATGTGTACCACTCTGGAACAATACAAACTTGCATGTATTTTAATAAGTGCCAACATTTTATGGTTCACCTGGGACATTTTTAATTCTGTTCCATCAATGGTGTGTGCTTTGTAATCGCTGTGCATGGTAAACAACCCAAATGTGTCCTCACAGCAGGCAGTAGGAAAGATTTTCAACCTCATATAAAATACAACACAAAAATATATTTAGAGAATAAACATGTTGAGCAGTGAATATCTTGTGTGTATAATGAAGCTGACTGTGTGTCTGTACCTCAGATAAGAGACGACTAGGGGCCTCTGTAATGCAAGCCTGGCTAACTGAATGTGTTGACATAGCTTTAATTCAGCTTGATACCAGACACCAGTAGTCTGTCTGAGCCTCTGAGCGCAGGGGGGTGTTAACCTCTCAGAGATTCTCAAAATACACAAACACCAAGCATGACTGGCCAGGAGGGATTAAAATAACTTTTATGAGTGCCATGCTCATATACTGTCGTTTCCACACTTGCCTTCAGTCAGCAATATAACTTATTCAAACATAGCAAAGGGCCAGTTTAATGATGAGTAAACACTTTGGTTTAATAATCTATTAGACATGTTATTGTAGATATGATTAGAAACACATTTAACCTGACACAACGGCTCTGTTCAGAGAAGCAATAAAGTTCAATTACAGCGCACAAACACATAAACATCTTGTAAGGGTAACAGATGCAATTTATGACCACAGATATGATTTGATCCTTTAACCTTAAACAGATTGCTAATGTGTCAGAGTATCTGCCCAGTAGTGTGTTCTCAAGACTAGGGTGACACAGCCGAGCCTCTGGATGAAGTGTTGGTTACTCAATATGAGCATGTCTTGCAGGTCATAAGCCTGTCACTGCCAAAGTGGGTTTCTTTTACGGCCACAGTGGCGATAATCAGCTGATGCTGGCTGTCAGTCGACATGGCTATGGGACAGACAGGGGACAGGCTGAGAGGACACATGATCGCCCTGCTGACAAGTATCCCTAACCCCAGCTGCTCCTGTGGCTCCTCTGTCATGTGGGAGGAGCAGGGGGAGCTGGGCTCAGATGGAAGGTGGCAAAAGGACCCCGCTGAGTAGGGGAGATGGAGAAAGTCTTATGAGAGCACAAGTTTCAGCACCCTCGCATTGCTGTGAACCAATGCACTTCCCCTCAAGGGCTGCAGTCCTTCACCGCAGCCCCCTGAGAGAAGGGCAGCGGCTGGACGGCAGGCTTCAGTAACCACAAGCCCCGGGATAAGCCAACAATCAGGTGCTACATTGTTTAAGAGTGTTAGCTCAGATCAGACTGCAATTGTGAAATGTCATGGAATCTTTCTAAGTATATACCTACATACATAAACATATACATTTTTATATATTTGCTTTTAATATTCTGTATGTTGTAATTTATTCAGTATTATATGTCATTATTATATAATAGAATAATATAACTATATCTTGTCTTATATCAATTAAAATCTGTGCTAATAGGAGATTTTACAAATAAATGTGGCTGTGCTCTTTGGTGACCAAATTAAATACAAAGTTCATAATTCTTGTCCTATTTCATCACTGAAATATTCAAATATTTGTTGACAATGCAGGAAATCATTAGTTAGAATGAACAAAAATCAGTCTTACCTTTAGCAACAATGTCTGAACTTTAGATGTTCTAAATACATTTAATACAAATTAGAGGGTTGTGTCAGGAAGGGCATCCGACGTAAAAAACCTATGCCAGATCAAACATGCGAATCATTAGTATTTCGCTG
>JAQQAE010005524.1:0-17536 GCA_029823295.1 Pseudamia nigra | reverse complement strand
TTTTGCCTTTATTCACATACACACATGCACACAACAACGCCTCCTGCACCAGTCTCATCCATCCCCCCAGCACTCCCTCCCCAACTCACTCTTCTTCTTCTCCTTCTTCTTCTTCTTCCCCCCAGATCTCTCTTTGCCACAGCTGCTTCCTTCTGGCCTTGCCCAGAGCCTTCAGGAGGCTTCCCAGTTCCCTCTCCTTTCCCCTGCAGCCAAGAAGGAAAAGCAGGGAAAGGAGGAAAATAAAACTTCAGGCACACCACGCAAGGCCATCTGGGTAATCTTGTTCAAAAGGCTTGAGGTGATAGCTGCAATTTACACAGGCAAAAAAAAAGGGAAAAAAAAGAACAGACCTCATTTCCATACCTACCAGCCTCAAGGAGATAAAATTGAATAAACTAAGAATTAGAAAAGAATTACAGTAAAACCAATACAGAATATTCAACATTAGCTCATTTTGTCCTTGTAACACCCCCCTTTCTCATACACACACACACACAGATCTCCAGATTTGCTATGAAAGGGAACAGTTGGGCTGACATGAAGGTGCCATGGACAGCTAACAAAAGCACACAATCATGCACACACACTAACACAGCTCCGTTCGCTACACGTGCAAACACACACAGCCGTGGGGGGAAACAATATTTGCGATGAAAGCAAATCAAACTGAAATCCAACATGTTAAAGTCAAGTTGATTAGTGTGAAAATGTAAAAGCATCTTCAACTGGCATATCCCACAGTCATAAAGATATGTTAATTTGCAACTTAATGGCTGAAAGCATAATTTTGCTTATATAAACCTCGAAACATGCTGCAGTTCTGAAATGTGCCTTAATTTAATGAAGTAAACACCACCACAAAACAATAAATGCCCCAATTAAAGAACAGGCATGGAGAAAAGTGTCTATTTCCCATTTTGCCCCTGCGGACATATGTACCCAAGCGTGTCTGTGAATTTACCCACACGCACAAGCATATGCGTCGTGTGCAGCTCATAAACATCATGCCTTCACGTTTCACATTAGCATATGTGCCACGCTGTTTAAGATGTAGGTTATCTGGTGTGAGATCCAGGCTACATGTTTGTGGCGATATCACTGAACATGCAGGCGTGTATGTGCAATAGTGAATGTCTGTGATGGTGTGGTGTTACTGTATAATTAGTGAATAATCTAGACAGGATTATGTACTGTTCGTATTTGTGCGCATGTTATAGTGACATATTGTGTTTTAAAAGCAAGAAGTGCGGTGGTCTATTCTTCCTTCCTCGTTTTCCTGCTCCTGCGTCTGTATGTCATCTGGCCTGCATGCTTCGCACCCCTGGGGGGCATATCCCATCAGGCTCGCTGTGCTCCAATGTGTCCCGACAGACCTGATGTGATCTGAGTGGCTGACGGGTTTGTCCCTGCTGCCCGCTGTCTTTTCTTTTCCCTACTTCACTCACACATGTGCCAAAGAAACACACAACCTGATGCAGACTGACTGGAGTTTGCACCTCCTGCAGAAAGCCACCAAACAGTCCATGTGTAATTATCGGCTACACGTGCATCTGCTGAAATGTGCTCTGAAAGTGGGAGCCCTGTCGGATACTTACTGATCTTGAATTTTAATTTTGTTATGGATAATTCAAATCAGGAGCATGGTTCTGTGATTTACTCCTACTTTTAGTATCCATTTGAATAAGCGCATAAATGTAAATGTTCAATTATGAAACCCCGCTGGAGAGAAACAATGCCCTCTTGGTTCAGTAGCCATCTTACACACGCACTCACACACACACACATAAGCCTGAGGGGATGCACAGAGAGAGGGGGTTGGATACCATAAGACTAGGGCATCAAACTGGGGCTTAGAGACAGAGATATACCAACTGGAACCTTATACCTACAGGGTGTATGTGTGTATCGATGTGTGTGTCTTCTCACATCCTTGTGTTAACACAAACTAACACATATGGAGGAAGCAAGTGTCATATTGAGGAAAAGAGAGAATTCTGCATAAAGGGAATACAGTTTGTGGAGGTTTTATGTGTGTGTGTTTGGATATAATCTAATTGCTTACTAGTGGAGGGCAAAATTGTTGTGCCTGCAGGTACAAGTAGGGTGGTGCGGATGAGAACTGGTTTGATATCTCAATCTACCAATCAGCAATGCAGGGCCACCCCGCAGTCTACCTCTTAAAATCATGTCCTTCGTGTACTAATATTGCATATGAACATTACATTTTGGGCCGATGATATTAGGTTATTTTTATTTTATTGTTGTATTATAAAGGACAGTGAAATGAAGATGAGGGTGTGGGTAAAGGCTGCATTCAAGTACAACAGCAACTATAATTAAAGAAAGGTCTTTGTTTTAATTTGTAATGCTCTACAAGCTTCAGGCAGATATGGTTAATGCCCAATGTCATGAATAATGTTTTCTGATCAATGATTAACTGTCTTATTCAAAATCTATGGCAAGGGCTATGTGTCTTGTGGCTAAAATGCACAACAACTTTGAGGAAATGGACTGTTCTGAAGCAATGTTCTGTCCATTCAAGCAACTGCATTTGTTTGATTTTTGAGTTGTACGTTAAACAAGACAGGTGTTTTCTACAATTCGTTTGCTTTCAGAAACTTGTAGCGGTACTGTAGTGCTTGAACTGTTTCCACATGAATAACATTGCAGTTGTACTGCTTTAAGATGACACATAAGGTTGGCCCTTTCTGACATGATGTTTTGACACTGTCAACTCCGAAAATTCTTCCTTCAAAAGCCCAAGGACATAACCGCCATTTTGGGGAGGCACATGTGACCCTTACGCTGTCTACGATCATTCCAACCAACTCGCCAACAGGAGGGGAGGGGTTGCAGGAGGCCAGCCAGGTCAGGAGTCATTCGAGTCATGTGACAACCTCAGGGTATTGTTGGGAGTGACAGGGAGACCAAGAAGCAGAGCTGTGGTGTAGCTGCAAGCCTACGGGTGAAAAGGAGGTCAGTGGCCACAGGAAGCAGTGCAAAAGCGCCCAGAGCCACTGTCCTTAATGAGAGCGCTTCCCCTGGGGTGTAAATCCCAGCAGCCTAACTGCCACATGAAAAACTCCAATCTATATTGAATGCTGTGGGCAAACGAGAGCAGCCATTTTCATGGTCCATTCCTTAAGCCAGAAGCCATCTTGTGAGGTAAACAAACCAGGTACAAAGATGTGCACCTAGGTACAGGACCAGTGTAGTTCTATCATTCACACTGTGCTCTATGAGTACTTGTCTTGCTGTTTGCTTGTTGTGAAAGATGTTGACTGCTTGAGTCTCAACAGGAGTTGCCTCCTAAGCATTGTAAATTGATTTATTAATAAAGTTTGTGTGCTTCTGAGGAACAGGCTAATAAAACAGGAGCCCTATAGGGTGAGTGGGAGAAATACATCTGAAAATAAACTTTGAGTAACTCATTAGATAAAGAATATTATAAGAATAATAACCCTGAGCACTGCCCGGGGAGGAAAATCTCATTAACAGGTTTTTCGATTCCTCCTTTCAATACATTTGTTAAAAGCACCGAGGAGTGTTCAATTCTCACCGCCCTCTCACCTCCAAGACACAGGGTGACGAGAAACCCCAGAGAAACCCGCAGGGCCTGGGACGGGCCATACACACATGGACAGACATACACACATGGTTTCACTTCATTCTCCTCTGAGTAATGGTCTTTCTGACCATTTGTTTAATACTGTCAACAAACAAGACAAGAGCTGGAGGGCTACTCAGCCAATGCAATCCCAATCTTAAATAAATGAAAGCATACACATGCATTCCCCATGTCCATATGTCCATACAGAGGAAAAAGGAAGCTGTACCTATTCAGGCATTTACAGTGTAGTCACAAAAAATAACTGGACAAAAAAGAATATTAAAGAATATATCAAAGCAGCTGCAAACCAACAGTTCCTTTCTTTCATCTGTTTCCAATCTTTCCATTAGCCTCTGGGCTACAGCCTTAGGCAGGAGGTTTGAAAAGCTATATTTGCTCTGGAACCATTTACAGTGGCCTCCTCCTTCTTGAGACATGGCAGAACGCCCAAGGGAGAACACCTTGGCCCACCTGGAGTGCCGTGTCTCCACCCAACCCCCCTGGTTATAGTCAACACTGTGCAGCACTGGGCTTTGCTTTACAGTCCTCCAACTAAGTAAAACGGCTTGGAAAGAAATTGCCATCTGGACATTACTATGTTAACTCATTTTGTTCTGTGGAAAGGTGAGGAAATGGACAGAAAACAGAAGAAATGCAGAATAGAGAATATGCAGATAATCAGCACATCAAGTATTTCTCCTATTTTCTGTCCATTTCCTCATTCTATCCATTAACAGCAATAGTGTAAATATGGAAATGGGATCCTGAGGAAAAATTTCTGCTTGCACGCTGTATAAATTCACACTTTACTCTTCTCTGTTTTTTTCTGGTATCAAAACTTTGCTTTGCTAGAGCAACACCTGAAGGTAATACTTCATGCCGGCTTACATTGCTTAAAATAATCCATCTATTAAAATAACTCATAGATGCAAAGAAGCCATAAAATGGAGTTCTACTTATAATAACCAACACAGCTAAGTAGATCTTTAATTAAAAATAATATTTATATTGCGCCTTATGTGTTAAGCTGCTTGGGACATGAATGTTAAAATGTAGAATTTTTGCACAGGGTAAAAACTTTTTATGTTTCACTGTAAGGCACTAAAGATAAATTGCTGTTTTTTTTGTTACAATACATATTTTAAAATATTTCAATTTGAATTTTACATTAAATGTGTTCAAATGCAATAAGTGTGTTTATCTGAGTGATTCACTTTCTATCCTTCTGACCTTGACAAAACAAAACAAAACCAAACCACCCACATGTAAGTTTTGATGCTCATGGCAGGACTTGATTCCAAATCTACTGGGAAAATAGAAATAAATGTTGCTACTAGAAGCATGATTAAATCTTAAACATGTTGTGGATGGATTATAGCTTTGAGATATTCACACTTGATGCATAAACATGTCTGTTCTTATGATAAAAGTTGAGATGACTTGCAGGTAGGTAAAAATATCTAAACAGAGAGAGTCGCTTAGCTGGAGGCACAAATGTAGTCATTTCAGTCCTCTGCCTCAGGCAGCAATCCCAACTTCATTTATTTCCATTCCTGTCACCTACTGTATGTAACTGTTAAATCTGTCTGCAACGGGCAAGTTTTATTTGATATCCAGTGGGTTGGACTTTACTGTGACAGAGGAACAGAAAAGTGAAAAAAATCAATCCTTTATGAGGACTGCGGTGTCTGTGGTAGGTAGAAAAAACACAAGGACATTGCTTGTTAGGTTGTTTTATTTGAGTCTGTGTTATTGGCTCAGAAAATTCTAGAGGACAGGAGCAGTGCCACCTTATTTTACACTACTTTTCCCTACTTTGTTATGTTCAATGACAAATTAAGTAATAAAACAATGGGCTTCTTAACAATTAATGCAGGCGCTGGACTGAAATAAGCCTATTTTGAGTCACTAGAAGCATCAGGCCAGCAAGCCAGTAGATTTACATGTATCTACAATACACACCTACTAGAGAAACCCCTGAAATGGTTACACATACACAAGGGTTTTACTTGTGCTGAAGTGGGTGTGTTAAGTAGGGGTGTGTGAATTTGTAATGATGCTACAACCAGAATCTCACTGTGGGAATTTTAGTATCTACAAAGCAACAAAATATGCAAAGAGTGGCCAAACAAAAAAACAAACAAACAAGCAAATACTGGAAAAACAAGCAAACATGAAAAAAAGCAACAAAATGAGCAAAAACTTAACAAAATAAAGAACAAAACTTAACAAAAAGTAACAAAATAATGAAGTTAATTAAAACCATTGAAGCACTAAGCACATATCAACAAAATAAGCAACAAGGTGAGCGCAAATGTACAAAATAATGAAGCAACTTAACAAAACTGACTATTACCAATATAAATGTTTTAAAAAATCAACAAATGAGCAACAAAAAACTCAAAATAATTAAAATAATTTAACAAAAAAGAAACAAAACACTAAAAACAAAAATCAACATAATGAGCAACCCTTATCAAAGGTATCATGTAAACTAGCAAAAATGAACAAACTAAGCAAGGAATTTTGCAATAAGCAAATCTTTAGCAAACATCCTAGATGTTTGGAAGTAAACAGTGTTCAACAGCATGTATCTTTACATGTACCTGATTTATTCATCTGAGCTTAATTTTTCATTTGAGTCACATGTGACTCTTCTGAGGAAGGTTACAAGAAGTTTCGTATCAAGCTAAACTACACCTTCTTTCTTTACTGTTTGATCAAATGAAAAAATAAGCTCAGTATATGACCTAGAAGACACGATAAACCTGTTTGGATTGATTTATTAATGTCATTTAATGTGCATTTTTCACTGGAATCAATAACCCTTTCAAACTCAGTATCATGCTGAAATAAATTTTATGTTATGAAGCTAATAACTTGAGTAGTTTTTGAAGGCATAGTTTTTTTACTCAGCAGCCTGTTGCTCATAGTGGGATCAGATGTGGCAATATAGTAAAATGTAACACCATTGATAGACGTACACAAAATGTTTGTGAAATGTATAGAATAACTACTGTAAGTAACTAGATTTTCCAGGGCTCATTCTCTTCATTCAGACCATCTAATAAATGTATTCAAATAGTTTCAGATCCTCTACTTTTCCTGTCAGACAGCTCTACTGTAGTTGTGATTAAAAGGTTACATTAACAAGTTAATCAAACTAGTTTGTTACCCAACATGCACTTTGTCAGCTCACACAAATATAGTCACTTCTGGCAATAGAATAGAGTAGAATAGAATAATATCAGATGTTTTATCTGAATCCTGGTAAGTGATGGCCCATCTTTAATTTTTTCTGGTATTCTTTAAGATATTCTGGTAAATGTCAGGTTTTCATTGACACATCTCTGCTGGCCTTTGTGACACCTACTGATTTACTGAAACACATGTTTTTTTCTTGACAAATAGCTCAACTGTAGTTGTGGTTAAGAAGATTGTAAGGTAATGTGTGATGAAATTTTACAGTCAGTAAGCTCACATCAAAGATGATGGAAACGTAACACCCTGAGCTAACAAGTCACTTCCTGTACCAAGTGCCGCTCCTTTTTAGGAGGTGCACTTCCGTTTGTGTTTCACTTAACAGAATTGGGGCAGTACTGTGGCACAAAAGAAAACGCCTTACACAACCCTTCTGACTGCACCTGCTGAAGAAACCGGAAGTGTGCACCATTTCTAATCATTAGCGAAGCCTACATTGAATTATTTTCCTGAATAAAAGATCTTTGCTAGCATTCATAACTTGTTTACCCACAAGCCCCATGACCTGTTGCACTCCAGAAGCTCAAAAAGTCACATTGCCTTCCTTTGACCTCGCTTCCGCATTGTGGGATGTAACTTCGGGAAAAGATAACATTACAATCAATGAAGAGAGGCAGACAATTTTCTGAACCCAACTAAATAATGCCACCATTTACACATATGATGTTTGTCAACTTACAGTCAAGGAAGCTGTAGTTTGTTGCACAAATGAAGAAATGAAATATCGGTTAGTTTTGTGAGAATACCATCTCATGTGATATACTAGAATATCAGAGTCAGCTTTATTTGTCATTGTTAATGTTTCCATCAACAACGATACATTATATATAGCAGATTGTGGTGAGACAAAGATGTAACAATGTCACGTTAACAACTTTCTGATTGTTGACTTTATATTTATGTATTTTCACAGTCTTATATCTCAACAGTTTGACCATAAATTACTACTATTTGCCTAGTCAGCATCTATCTATCAAGCAAGCATTCATCATTTCAAATATTGACAAAAATCATCAGTTGGGATCAGAAAATTCCCTGCCACTCACCTCAGTGGAGGTGACTTAGACTTTTGGGTCTAAAATGTCAATTCACAACCCGACTGACCTCAGAACAGCAGTTCAAACAACAAGTGACATCACAGTTACTCTGTCCTTTAACACAATTCATGAATTCCATCACTTTATAATTCATTTTAATGAATTTTAATTTCTTGTTTGTATTCACTATCGATTAGAGCCAAATGCTGTGTTCTTCTTTCAATTGCATGGTCAAAAAACAGCACCTTACAAAGTAGTGATTAGAGGAAAGAAAAATACAGCTCTGGCATTCATTTACTGAAGGTGGTGCAAAACTAGTAGTTTCAGCACATCCCTGTATCGCATTCTCTCCCTGTAGGTGTAGACATCACCATGAACACCAACGCTTGTGTTGTCTTCTAAGGTTGGAACAATAAAAAAGGATGTGACAATTCCTGACAGCTCCCCCTCGTGGCTTCGGTTGGCTGGTAAACACAAAAAAAAAAAAAAAACAATGTGACAAAGCGAAAATTATAAACTATTTTGAGCTAGAAACTACTGTCATGATGTACACTTATGCTCTGTCTGTGTGCTAAATGAGAAAAAAAATATACAGCTGAACCAAAACAAGAAATGATGCATCTATGATAGAATGTAGCACAAAATTCACAGGGATACACACATACATGCACAATCAAAGTTTTAGTGCTTAGTTTTGATTCAGCTCTTTATTAGCCACAGGGCTCAACTCCAGTTAGCTCCAGTATTAGGCTCAATTAGAACAAGATCCAATTAGAGGGCTCCTTTCCCCTGGGGGAAGGAGAGGCAGGAAATGAAGACTGAGAAATGTATAAGTCGACAACATGCGGACACAGCCAACATAAACAAACTTACTTTGTTGATCTCTGCTGTTGCTACGCAGGAGTCCTCTGGGAGTTAAAGCCCTGCTAGTCTAAGCTATGAGATAAAACAAAATAAAAAAAAAAGCCCTGCAGCAAAACATGAACTCTGTGAACACAAGGGCTCCAACACCATGAAGGGAACGTCTGGGCCCAGAAAATGAAAAGCCCACAGGCGTTTTCCATTTACAGCTAAAAATCCAGCACTAGCTCCTAGCCAGGGTTAGTATCAGACTCTCAAAATGAACACTTACACTAGGAAGAGGAACAAATGAGTAGCTTTCTATTGTCGCTCTATTAAATTTGTCGCTTAATAGACATATACCTTACTCCTGGCAAGAATCAATAATGTTGAATTAGATCAAGGTTAGGAAGGAAGGAAGGAAGGAAGGAAAGAAAGAAAGAAAGAAAGAAAGAGAGAAAGAAAGAAAGAACGAAGGAAAGAAAGAAAGAAAGAAAGAAAGAAAGAAAGAAAGAAAGAAAGAAAGAAAGAAAGAAAGAAAGAAAGAAAGAAAGAAACGGTGTGATTTTGAGCTCAACATTTGTGTCCTATTTGTATAGTTAGAGGTGGAGATGGTGGCAATGTTGTGTGAGCTGTTTGGGCTTGCCCTTGCCTCGGGCCTCCTGTGTTCCTCCCCCAGGCGGCGTGTGAGGGAAATGGTGTGTGGTGCGAGGGTAAACCTTGACCTGCCTGCCAGGAGGCTGCACACGGAATGAAATGAGCACAAACAAAGCAGGAGAGAGAGAAGGAGGAGGAGGAGGGGAGTTAGGCAGCAGTGGAGGAGGTATATGGCTCATATCACTGCTACACCCCATCCGTGGTTGTCTGATCTAACTCTGAGTGGCAGGATACATACACACTGAACATCCGTGGAGGCGCACACATCTTGCCGACTGGGAGTGCTCAGGTGTTGTGGGTGGCATCCTCGTACACGGTGAAGATGCAATGTGAAATGTTGCATTTCCCTTCATGCTTTGCCAAATTCTGTTTCAGGGAAAGATGGAAATCCCATTATGTCACATGCCTAACTTGGCCCCAACTAACTCTGAAACTCATTTGTGAAATTGGGTTCAGATCTTAATGAGTTGCAAAGTGATTTTGGTCCTGTATGTGTGCAGGGGTGATATTTGTTGAGACATTAGTGCTGCAGTGTACAAGTCGTTTGTCAAGTTTACTTTTTGACTAGCAATGTTAGGCTTCTTTTGTTTTTTATTATGTTATTCCTCTTATCCCTAGGTGTTGTATTGGAAGATATTTGTTCATCTTATCCAATGAGGATTAAATAACTCTCAAAGGTATAATCAGTGTAAGCTAGCGTGTTGACAGTATACATCGCCAGAAGTGTGTATGCCACATCACTCTGCTTACCTGTGAAAAGCCCAGTGAAATCCATTACATACTTTAGAGACGACTCATGAATGGAATAATTAGCACAGCATGCTTTCCGCCCGGCTGGAAGTCTCTCTCGATAATGAACAAAGGAAAGGAAATTAGCTTTTGTCTCATAAAGTCACAACTTCAAAGATCCCTGCCATTGCATTAATACAGCCATAGCCTGCAGCAGCATGGAAGAGAATAAAATAAGCACTTTTACTCAGACCCCATTCCTATCAAGGTCTTTCTCAGGACAAATACTGGGATTTGCTCTTACAGACCACACACGCTGGACCACATCACTAAGAGAAATTAGAAGACTAAAGGGTAAGCGAATCAATCAAAGGCCGGTCTCATAATAACCTATTTTTGTAATGACACAAGACATGGTTAGAAAAAAAAAATCCAGGTGTAACTCTACTTCCATGTATTATCCTTCTGTGCGGCTAAATGTACACTTAATCACATCAGGTCAACTCTGTGTCCTGGGGGTTCCCAGCTGTGGTCTGGGCGACCTACGACGGCCTTCTCCCCTAACTGCTGTTCCAGTCAGCTGCCCTCCGGAGTGTGAGTGGTACACTGATCTGGTGCTGGGTCATTCAGTCTGACACTACTACATTACAGCATATTAAAAAAGACCTAAACAGGCATGTTTCTGGTCTAACTGACATGACTGATGACAACTGACATTTGGTCTAGCTGAAGAACTGCATACACAAACAGATTTTCAAATTCTGTAAAACATCTCATGTAAAATGAAATAAACAGACTTTGAAATGGGTATGGTCATTCTCAGCTTTCCTATGCCCACCCTTTGTAGCAACATTTTGTCATAGTAGTTATTATCTTTATTATCTTAGAGCTAAAGGAAGCAGCAGTGAAGACCAGGGCGAGGCATGGATTGGCCAAAGCACTCTCTCTTCGCCTTTCTGCTCCTTTATCTGCCAGGATCAGTTGTTAGTGCTGGCAGTTTTCCTCTCTTGTCCTCTGGAGAGAGGTGGCTCTCAGCTGGAGAGAGGCGCCAGAGGCTATGCACTGTCTCCATTGTGTGGAGAGACACACGGAGGACTTGAGAGACTCAGTGCAGGTGCAGAAAGGAAGAGTGAGAGGGAGCACACCTGAGGGGGCTGTTTTTCACAAAACTCAGGCTTGTGTTTTTTTTTTTTTTTGAGGGGCCTTTTTAGTGCAGGGACATTGTTGTCAGGAGGACAGATGTAATGGAGGTACACTGGAGGGAGAGAGAGTGCCCTTAGATTGAACACCTCCTGCCAGAGACATTTGGTTACAGACACAGGGTGACAGAATAAATAACAGTGTTAGCATTGAGATGTAACACAGGACACAGTTACTGCTCCTAAACTGACAAAGGAACCCCATGAATGCACAGATTAAATCAGACTTTGGCTTTGGTACAGTATGAGATGCAAAATTAGTGCACGTGTGGCCATCTGAGGTCATACTCCTTACTACACACAGTAGTGTTAAACTCACCTCAGACAGGGAGGTTTCTTGTGAAAGTGATCCTTTGCCAACTGTTTGTTTAAAAGCTGACAGGCTACAAGAGTCTCAGTGACACCATCTATTCATCTCAGCGTGTCAAAGAGAGAGTGAAAAGGGAACGAGGGAGAGCAAAAGAAACAGAAAGGCAACATATGATGAGAGACGGTGAGAGAAAACCCAGCAACGGGTAAAGTGGATGTCGGTGCGTTTAACTATGGGATACATACCTTTAGCTTTTAAACATCTTCAGATCATCAGAGAAGCAATTTCAGAAATTCATCTAGTGAGTGACTGAATGAGTGCTGATGTTTTCATCACTTTAGTTTTAATTATATGTCTCACTCAGCACAGTCTTCCTTCTACTCTGCTAATTTAGATTGAGATCCTTCCAGGCTTTCCCCTATCTTTCATTTCCCTCCCCTCCTTCTCTCCTCTGCATCCCATCAGCCCCTTTGTAGAAAAAAAGGGGAAGGAAAAAAACCTTCATGTCTGTGACTTTCTTGCCCTCCAGCATATGAAGCCCTCTTTTATTTTGATCATCGCAGCACAATGGATTCATGCCATTCTGGCAACTTTATTCAGTATCAGCCCAAATTTACATACTGCTTAACAAGTTTGTGCGTGACTGTTGATGCCTCTGATCAAAGTGCTTTTGGAAATCTTTCTCATCTGATTTTTTTCCCCCCATCCTTCATTTCAAATGCATGCTGCAGACAGGCATCTTTAACTCAGGGGCAAAGAAAGGTAACCTTAGTGCTGCACAAGCCCAAATGTCATCCAACAAGGAGGGCTCATGTCCTGGGGATAAAGATAATGTAATCTAAGCAGTATACAGTGTGTGACTGTGTGTCTTTGAGTGTGTGTATCTATGCTAGCCTCAGTGTTTGTTGGAGGCTTGGGTTTGGGGGCGGAGGGAGACGGGATGACAAAAGTCAAAGCAGTCATGTGTCATTTTTGGTGCTGAAGGGCTGGGACCTGCCTTCGGGGCTGTCCTCTCTGTCAGACACACTCAGATATCTGCACTGAACTCTCTCACTGTCTTTTTCTCACTCAGTCTTTATCACACACATATACACAACAGTCTCTAAATAGCATATTGTAAGGTACGGTTAACATTTGTATAATACAGATCACATAACCAGGAACATGCAAAGCCTTAAACATCTGCTAGTCTAGTGACTCATTTGGTGTTATTACATCCCTGCATCTTGACCCCATCTGCTGCAGGAGCAACACTAGAAGGAACATAATTTGCACCATAACTGGTGATACAGCATGCAACCCAGAACCAGTGAGAATACAAATACAAGTGAGAAGAAAAATGTTGACACAAATCAGGATGATCAAATAAGGTTGCGCTCCAAACTATTTGCCCATAACATTCTCATATGACAGGATGCTCCAACCCGCTGCAGGAAGACAGCAGCCTCCATCTTCAATAATACAGTACTTTGGTAAATATATGTGGCTACCAGAGCAAACAACTAAATTGAAAACATTAAATAACTGAGAAAGAAAAATGGCTTCAAAAATACAATGAAAAGAGGGTGTGGGTGGAAAGAGAGGAATCGTGGGAATGCAAGATTGCACCTCCCTCAGGCAATCGAATTATCCTATGGGCCGATGGTTCCTCCTTATGCGTCGGCTGACATTTTCCTGTAACCCCATCCCAAGTAATGCTATGTGATGTGTGTGACTGGCTTCTGCCATAGCCCTGAGAAGCCATGAAGCCCCAGGGCCATTTGTGTTTGGCCCGCAGCAACTTGGGAATTGTTTATTTTAGTTCTGTCTCCTCCTTTTTGCTTCTCCCTCTCCTTCCTCATCTCTCCTGTTCTCTCCTTTTCCCATTCTCTCTATCTGGCCCAGTGGTGTCTACTTTCAATTAGAGGAGGATGCACTTGTATTCTTCTGTGAGACCAAATCCCTGACAGGTGACTCTGGAGGGGTAACTTGAAACTATGCCTTTAGTCTCTTCACACAAACTGTTAGTATTCCTGCACCTTTCTGGTGACACAAAGGTAAACCACAACCAAAGCTGTCGGCAGTATCTGTTACTCAATTGTATATGTTGCTCTGTCTGATGATGATAAGAGTGGAGGGTGTGTTCAAGAAGAAAACAGTTGGAAATCAAGATGTAGTGTGTGTTATGCATGTGTGCAAGTGAGAGGGGAAAAAGATTTAAGGATGGAGGAGATGAGATGTGCGATATGAGATAATAGAATGATATTCAAAATGTCTCCCTGCAGCTACAAGTTAAAAGAGAACATTAACACAAAACATATTTTGATTGCTTATGGATATGTAAGCCAGTTCCATAGCATACCCAAAGTTTACTTTATAGAGCACATCCCCAAAGGGGAAGTGGAGGCGGGTCAATCGGCTATACACAAATAGTGTGTATGTATAACTGTCAACGTGTGACAAGCAGAAAAGGGACAGTGTTGAGAACGTAGCCTTTTATGACCCAACACACTTTGACAGCTTGGCCATTGCTTGAGGACATGAGCAAAGTTACTTTTTTCATGTGACAATTTTAAGCAGAATAACCCTCTCTCAGCGCATTGTACTGTTCAGAGTCTTTGTGGCTGTGTGTTAAAGCACAAAGACAAAAACATGTCAGTAGCCCATAGATTCTGCTTGCAGTTAGCTAGGGGAGTCATACTGTCAATCTGTAAAACAAAAAGTGAGATGAAAGTGTAACGATATGCTGAGAACACTGCTTCTATACAACACTGCACTCTGCTGGCAGAAGGTGTTAACACCTGGAGAAATTCAGCAGCAGAGAGGTATTCTTAACAGAGGACTAATGTAACCTTAGTTCCCCGGGGATGAAAGTGTCTGTGCGCATCTACCCTTGAAGCAGTTGCTTTATTTGGACCTAAGGACATTCTGCACTGACAAATTTTAAACCTCTCAGGAGGAGCATACTTTGAAATATGGCCACAGGGTGGCACATTAGAATGACAAAAATGTAGATCCTCAAAGTGAAATCTTCCTCAGACATTAAACATTAGCTAGAAAAGAGGAATGAATACATCCAAAAGGACGAGATAATGGTGTGAGACACAGGCACATTCTTAAAACATGTGAGGCCATGAATATTTTTCTAGTGTATGTTAACTACAGCATGACAGATTAAAAGAGAAAGAGATATGGGTCGTGTTTTTAAAAAATCTGTTGTGTGTTCACATTAATGCAGTGTTTGTGCAATTGGCCTGTAAGCTGCGTGTGTGTGTGTGTGCATACAAACAATGCACTCAGTCGACAGCCTGCAGCAGTGTGCATTCTTGCTTGGAGAATACATGTCCTCAGGCCTTGTTCCTCCGTCGATGACCTCTGGTGAAGCCATTATTTTCTGCATTAATGATGAGCAGCAGCCAACGATGAGAGAGATGGACTTTGTCCTGAGGCGGAGTAGCGCTGATTATGGGCAACAACAATGCCAGAGAAAAAATATATATAAATAAAACAAAGAAAGAAAACAAAAACTCTTCCCATAAGCAGTTCAAAAGACTAGGAGTCTTAACTGCAACACAAAATAAGCTGCTCTTGCTCTATTGACAAGATGGATCAGACAACCGTTGTAGCTACAGGATTCCTAGAATAAAGTTTATTAGTTTAGCTTTAATGTTTCTTGTCACAGTCTCCAACCTAAATGTCACTAAACCACTGGCAGAGCATCCTAAATCAAGCTGAAATATGTGTAGCAATTAATGGATAGAAGACATGAATGAGTCACACCTATCAAAATTACCTTTCCATTTTTATGACCCGTCAGGGATTTAATGACATCATGTATAGAGGTAATATCGGGACTTAACTGATCCTCTGACATCAACACATACACCAGCGTACAAGACTCACAAACAAGACAAATTGCAGACAAAGTGCAATTGCTCTAGTCAAGGCAGCCAGGGCACCCACTCAGGAAATCCTGGCTTGGGGAGATGACTCTAAATGAAGGACTTTACCATTCACCATTATGTCTTTGGTGAGAGTCAGAGGGAACCCCCGGGGCTCTTCAGCACAGCACGGCACAACTTTTCAAAGGGCTCCAGATTAAAGTCACTGAAAGTTCCCACTGGGGTCTGAGGCCAGGATCCCATTAAGCAGCCCTACCACACCGCCGGCCATAATTGTGTCGTTGAGAATTCAGAGCAGCGGTTGCTTGATAAGCGAATTTAGGGTGAAATAAAAATGGAAAGGCAAAAAGGGGTCTCGTTGGGCCACCATTAGACACTTCATTCACTCATCGCTAATTTGTTTTAAATGACTGAGAGAAAGGTGAGCACTTTATAAAGCAATCACTTTTTTCTTACAATTTTCAGGTCTGCACAGCTGAATGCTGATGAGCAAAAAAAACATTTCACTTAACAGGCACACACTATGTTGGCACTACTGTTTCAAACTGTAATGCAGCATTCACTGTGCAATCACATAAAAAGCAAGTTAGACTGCATTTGTCGCACAGCACATCCTCACTCTCATCTTGAATTAAGGTATTACTATTAACAATTACTCCTATTTGCCATGAAACAGGTTTAAACCCAACATTTATAGATTCTTATGAAAATATTTTTAATATATATGAAGCAATGATATGTGACAATGACTGAGGTAGCTCTTATGTATATGTGCAATGATGCTGCCCACACCTGAAGAAGGTTGGACAGACACCATATTTTAAAAAATTTGCAGTAACTTGCCCTGATTGTCTTTTTTTTTCACCATCTCCTCTTGCTGATTCAGGCATCAGTGACTGTTTCCATGTGAATAACAGACATTTTTTTTTACAAACAAACCTACTTTTATTATTTGGTTTGACTCTGAATGTTACAAATGGTTTCATTCCACATTTGACAAAGGCATCACCAGAACTTTTTAGAGAATATACAAAAACACATAACTGTAGTCTGAGTTCTGAACCATAACTTGAGCACTTCATGTGTTTGTACACATCAGTCAAGTGGAACGGTTAAAAACCTGACTGTGCACCTTTTGCAGTTAAAACAGCATCAGTTTTAAATATGTGCAAACAACACATATCTCAAGTTGTGATTAAGCTCTCATAATGAAATGAATGAGAGCTGTCAACCCTCTGAAACGTATTAATATTTGCAACCTAAATATGTAATGGTCTTCGAAGTGCAAACGACTCTCAATGAACTGCTTCAGGTGGATTTTTTCTGCTTCTTCTTTTCTGCCTCTTCTTCCTTTTCCTTTTCAATCTCAGCAACCAGAGTCTCAATTTCCTTGGATTCCAATATCTACAAAATAAGCAAGAATAGCTCTGGTTAACCTACACATAACATGTGAGGAATAAATTAAAGCTCAATATGGTTTGCTGCAAAATGACCTTCAGTGGTTGATTCCGTCTGATTACAGCAAGTTCTATATTTTTCCCTCCTGACTGGACAACCTGTGACAAAAATACATGTGTTTGAGATGAAAAAAGGAAAATTAGCTCCACTGTTTCTACTCTTATCTACAGCACAACAAAAGTCTGGACACACCTTCTCTTTCAACGCGTTTCCTTTATTTTCATGACTATTGACATTGGAGATTCTCACTGAAGGCATCAAAACTATGAATGAAAACATGAGGAATTATGTACTTTAAAAAAGTGTGAAATAACTGACAACATGTCTTATATTCTAGTTTCTTCAAAGTAGTAACCCTTTGTTTTTATTACTTTTTTTTTTTAAAAACACACTCTTGTCATTCTCTTGATAAGCTTCATGAGGTCGTCACTGTGTTGGTGTTGGAAAACCATTTCAGGTGACGACCTCATGAAGCTCATTGATGGACACCAAGGGTTTGCAGCGCTATCAAAAAAGCAAAGGGTGGCTACTTTGAAGAAACTAGAATATAAGAC
>JAQQAE010005523.1:0-17538 GCA_029823295.1 Pseudamia nigra | reverse complement strand
GTAGCTTAGCTGGCAAAATATATGAAACAGAATTACTGACACAAGATAAACAGGGGTAAACAGTAAATTTCCATACAATACTTGAACTCCTCCACTTGAGGCAGAACCCTGAGATTTGGAAGTGCTGATTCCCATCCCAGCCACTTCACATTCAGCTGTGAACCACTCTAGTGAGAGCTGCAGGTCACGGCCTGATGAAGCCAAAAGAACCACATTGTCTGCGAAAAGCAGAGACCCAATCCTAAGGCCACCAAACTGTCTCAATGACCTGGCTGTGTCTAGAAATTTTATGTATAAAAATTATGAACGTCAACTGTTACCAAATCAAGGAAAAAAATTAAAGATAATTTTTTTTCTCCTCAAAAGTGGCCATGTGTTCTTTAGTAGAAGTACAGATACCTGGTACACTCAGTGTCTTCATTGCGGTATATGTTAAGTAAGAGTTGAAATGTATTCAAAGTGTACAAGAGGCCTTACTAAGTGAACTAAATCTCACATCATGTTAATATTTGAAATGTATTCAAAGTGTACAAGAGGCCTTACTAAGTGAACTAAATCTCACATCATGTTAATATGAGGTGAAGAATTTTAAATCAGTCAGATCAAATGCATAAGCAATACACTGACAAAATGGACAAAAAAATCAAGAAAATACACACAAAGAACAAACTAATCAACAAAATGAGTAGAAATTAACAAAATAATGAACAAAATTTAAAAGAAAAAAATTGCTATTTATCAACAGATTTTAACAGACAAATTCAGTCCAATCTAAAAAAAAGTAGGTGCAGTTACAGCTTTGAAACAAATTTAAGTAATTTTAATGCCCTTGTACAACTAATTTTACGATATTTGTATGCCTTTTTACTCATTTTGTTTTGTTTTTAGATTGATACATGTTGAAAAAAGCAATAATGCCCTTAAAAGCCATTAAAACTAAAAAGTAGGGAGCATTATTTGAAAATATAAGAAGCAGAAAGTACATATATTCATCTTTAACTGTATGCTCAGGTAAGCAGGGTAATGACCACCTTTGCTTTTCCTGTTATTTTTTTAAATTTTGCTTTGTCTCTTTTGTCTTTTATCTTTTCCCGTTGTGTTTTCTCTCTCATTGTTTGCTGCTTTTCCTCTTTTGTCTTGTCATTCCATTTCTTGTGCAGCAGGCTGTAAGCTGCTTGTAGCACAAATCACATTTTAATTAGCTCGATCCCGGCTAACGACCTCCTCCTCCCGGATTACCTGCCGGTGTCCGTTTAATCCCTCTCCTTCTCCTCTCTGACCTCGTCTCTTTCTATCTTTTCCTTTCTGCAGCATTTTCTCATCACGTTTAAGCTGCAAATTCTCATATGTATGGAGCTTTTTTTTTCCAACTGTGCCAGTGTGATGTTTTGCATTCTGCATACGTCCAGACAGTTTCGCCATTTTTCACACTCCACCTACTTCCTATCTTGTGTGTGTTTTTATAGCGTGCGCAGTTTTCCTTCTATTTGCTCGGCTGCTGGATTTTGCCACATTCCAATAAAGCTGCTGCGTGTTTCTTCCATTTCATTTTGTCATACTTTTCATTTGTATATTTCCGCATAACATATCAAGCTGAAATTGTCGGTGGCGATGAGCCCCGTGCTCTCATCTGTTTTATTCTTATTCATGGTCTGTTTTCATCTCTTCAGCCCCTCTTTACTGTTTTTTGCAGTTGTAGAGCAATCCAACTTTTATGAATTTGATGGGAAACGATGCAGAAAATCTCCAAGCAGGTTTCATTTTAAAGTTTAACAGTGACCTATCAAACTTTTTGATATATCACAGGCTCTTCCCTGCAGGCAAAAAGTGCTGATGAATTCATTTATTTTTAACATTCATTTAACTGACTGACTGAAATGTGACCATAAAATACATATGGGTATCAAAGTAGGACAAATGATGATCATGGCTTCTGCAGGGAGGTGATGTGTACATACAGTACATGTCATGAGGAATCAATATACTGTAGTGGATGGTTTGATAAGGATGTAAATCATTTGTTATTGTTTTCAGATTTGACCAGAGGACTCATTTCTGGTCTGAAAGTGATCACATGTCCTTTTTAAGCAGCCATTATGATTTGCTCTTCCAAAATAAACAGCATTAAGGGGCAGTTTGGTGAAATCTGCAAGATGTGTAAGATTTAGGGGGATTTTTCAAGTTTGGCTCCTACCATACTTCAGACCACAGTCAGTATGCAATCCACTATGACCCCATTTTGTAGGAATCCCACATCAACTGAAATAGACACCTGTGTCATTTTTCATATGCAGTTAATTACCTCCAACAAGAAAATTATGTAATTATCTGCACTAGTTCATGCATTTGTTTATTCACAACATAACTCTAAAGATACAAATTGATTTGGATGGCGAAAAACAGTAACGGTATCAGTTTGATTCTGGGAGTTGTCTGGATGATCATCTGGATCCAGAAGATTTTTAAAGGATTCTTCACCATTCAACATTGGTCCTTGTAGCACCACAAATAACATCCAGATTCTGTAAAACCACAAAGTTTGATCCAGATAGGAAGCAGGGTCGGGATGAGGGATGGACAGAAAATGCACTAAACATGAAATTCAAAGAATAAGATGAACTTGAACCCTGGTCTTGTGGTTGACAGTTGTGTTATATTACCAAGGCCACCTCATCCACCTCCTCCTACCAGCCCCAGTTAACCACCCTAGACGGTATGTGAAAAATGAAACTTTCTGAGAATGGGTTGGATTATGTCATCTGCCAGTGTTTCATATGAAAGTTTGTAATGTTCAACTAAGCAGCTTGTTGTAAATTAGCCATGACTGCACGTCATTTCAGTAAGACAGCTGATGGAAGCAGAGATATTGACAATGCAATCTACCAGTGCAACAAAAATCCCCAATCAAAAAGTGAGGTAAAGTGTGTACGTGAAATTAATTAAAGTTACAGCAGACTCAGCAGATTGTAAATGAAGTTGATATATCCCAGTGAAATGAACATTTCACTTTTTTTCTTTAATTAATAAATAAATGAATGCTATATGATGGTAGAGACTTGACTTTGAAGACCTGTAATACATACTTTATTTATTTATTCATGACTATCCTCTATGATTCCTTCACTTTACACTGAAATACTAATGAAGTGGTTAAGTCCACAACACAGAAATCAAGGTTATTTAAATAAGACTCAATCTAGAATGAACATATAAAGCTGAGATGAATAAAATCTTCACAGTGAGATTATTACTCAAAAATAGACAATAATGACAAGAATAAAAAAGAATTAAAGCTTTTGAACTCCATATTCTGTTCGTAGTGAACAGAAGAGGGGAGAAATTAGACTTTTATGACCCTTCTCAAATGCAAAGAGAATAACTATAGTTTCATATGACAGAAAGTTAATGATTGCATCTGAACTTTGGAAGAGACTTAAACTCAGAACTGTTGGAGAAGTTTGGAATAGTAGCTTGAAATGTCAAACCACATGGGCACTGAAGCTATAATATCTTCAGAAAAGACAAATGTATGGGTTTTATTTTGACATGTGAAGCAATATTAAGTTTAGACCAGTTAAAGCCAGTACTCAGCACTCATTAGATCATTGTATTTGCAAAAGAAAGACAATTATACATGCTTTGTGAGTTACTATTATTAGACAAGTGAAGCCCAGTTATCAGTCATGATCACATCAAATTTAGTAAGAAAAAAATGCAGATGTTATTCCATGAAATTATTGATATGAAGTAGAAATCTGGTGTCAATTCAGAGTCACTAGGTCTCATGAAATGGAAGCTACTGAAAAAAATACTGGCGGACCCCACTGATACCCCTTAGAATCCTTGACAGTCCTGACCTCATACAACTTTGCTGTAAGTGTGGTGGCACTCCATTTAAGAGTAACCACAGTAGTCTGGTGTCTGTTGTTTGTTGCTCTATCTCAGGGGTCTGCAACCTGCCACTCCAGAGCCACATGTGGCTCTTTAGCGCCTCTTCAGTGGTTCTTGTGGCTTTATCCAGCGATGGAAGTAACACATTATGACAGTCTCCTATTTATGACTGAAGAATTTTATTTTCTTCCACTACAATCTAAGAAAAGGCTCAATAAAATGTCATCTCCAAAGGTAAATCTACAAGTCAGGTACTCAGTGAACTCGTTGAGTTGAACTGAAGTCATTTCAGCAATTGAAATGATTTTTTTTTCTTTTTATGCACAAAATGGATACAAAAAATTAAATGATTTAAAATGGAAAAAACATCAAACAAAAAATGACACAAAAGTAAACAAAATAAAAAAGTGAATGAAAATTTCTCGTCAGAGAAATTCACAGTAATTAAATAAGAAAAAAAGAACAAAAATGAATAAATTATTGAATAAAATAACAAAATTAACATTTCATAAGCCAAATCTACAAAAATTAACAAAATACAAACAAAATACTGACACAAACATGAAGAAAAAAAATCAAGGCAATGACCAAAAATGGTGAAAACCATCAAGAAAAAGTAAAAAATTCTTAAAAAACTGAATTGAAAATATAAGTATTTAATAAACAAAATCAACACAAAAATTAACAAACATTGACAAAAAAATTAATAAAGGGGGAAAATATTTTCGTGGCTATAGAAAGATTTTTTTGAATACTTTTTCTGCAAACATGGCTCATTAGAATACAAACGTTGCAGACTACTGATCTATCTCTCCTCCCTTTCTTTTGTCTGTCCTCTGTTCATTAACCCCAACCAGTCAAGCTAATCGGCCACTGGTTGTGCTGGAGGTTTTTCTCTTTTGTTAATAACGTCTATGCTAGTTTTCTCACTTTGTTCATTTTCTTGACTGTTTTATTTATTTCACTCATTTCATGCATTTTAGTGTGGTTTATTGAATTGCTTGATTTAGTTAAATTTAGTGTATTTTCTTTTTATATTATTCTTTGAATGCAAGCTACACCCTTGTTATTATCATTCCATTATACAAATAGGAATGCTCATTTTAACAGATCATAGTGATTTATCCATTTTATATCAATATGATTTTTTAATGGAAAATATGTATTTTTGTCAACAAATTTCATATTATGATATGACAGTTGAGAACTAGGCCAACTCATTCTCTTGATTACATAGGGCTAAAAGTGTATATTGTTATTAACTATTAACTGCCAGGTAGTAACTACATAATAAAGTGGTTCTGAGGATTACAAAGTAAGTAATGAAGGTGTAAGGCTTATTTTCCCATTCTTTTGTTATAAATAGAGTTTAGTGGATCTTGTTATTTGGTACAAATACTGACACTCCTCCTAGCAGTTATATCTGGCTTTGGGGCATCACCTCCTGACATGCAGAACACACTACTCATATGTTTTCTGTTTGCAATAATTTGTTTTGTAACCTCACCTTGCTTTGTGCATTTAGAGACCTGAGCTACCTAGATTATTTCTGTCCTGGCCATGATCATGTGGTCACACTGGCCTTCATCCGTCAGAGGCGGCGTTTGACCTCACGACTTAACCCAAACCTTTCCACCTGCAGCTCACCATCAATTTCCTGTTCGGGGTATGAGGCCATGCCACATCCTTCTGCCAATTATTCTGCCTCACGTCGTCCTCGCTCAACCTGTGAGCTAAAGCAGAGAGGCGATGAAAGAGTGCAGATATGAACACCTCATTCATATTCTTGCACCAGGTAACCTTTCTGAGTCCACCAACCGATCTGGCCAATTAGCGAATCGGGCGTGAATACAAGCCAGTGGGGAAGGAGGTCTGGACAGGGTTGGTGGAGGGCTGTTGTCACGGCAACACAAGCTTTGATGTTGAGGTTTTATTGTGAAGCAAAAGAGACCCGAGCAAAAAAAGAGTAGGACAACCAGCAGAGGTGTTAAAATGCAGACATGAAATTGGTTTTATAACTAAAATAAATATATAAGAGACCAAAATCATAACTATTAGCAAAAAAATTAAAAATAACGTAATAATTCTGTCAGGTAAAAAGAAAAAAAATGCATGGAAGTTTTGAAATACCCAAAAGTTACAATGACCAATGCAATATGATAATAAGAGAAAAAGTGAAGCAAAACACAAAAATCAGGAAAACAAGCACCATAGGCAAAAGGTACAAAATAGTACAATCAATAAAAGTGAACAAAATCAGAAGAAAAATTATGAAAATCAAAAAATGATGAACAAGTGAACAAAATCAGAAAAAAATAACAAACCAATCAAGAAAATTGACTAAATAAGAAGACAACTGAACAAAAACAAAGAAAATGAGCAAAACTATCAAACAGTTGTAAAGAAAACAAAAAAAGAACAATGAACAAAATAGTCAAGTAAATGTACCAAATGCAAAAAGAAGAAAAATGAACAAAAATAAACCAAACAGGCAAGAAAATGCTTAAAAAAACAACAAAAAACAAAACTTTCAAACTGCATGGTTGAGTCATAATTTTGTTTTCCACATAATCAACTAGTAACTAAAGTACTGTGACTGTATTTCACTAAACTGATGTACATGGCTCAAAATAAATGACTGATTTTACAGATTGTTTGGAAGTACCACAAGGCTTAAAATGTCATAACCCAAGTTTTTTTTAATAATTCATGCATGAAAAGGGTTAAGTAATACATTTGTAGTGCATAAACTTCAGAAAACCACCTTTACTACTAACTCTTTGTTTTAGCCATACTATGCTTCTGTTTAGATGCGAACAGTGACAGTGATTCTGTTTTGTCTTTTGAGACTTTGCCAATATAGGACAATAAGTGTATACATTTTACGGTACATAACAGCATTTCACCCATATTACCTTGAAACTCATCACTAAAACTAAATTAAACAATCTACCAAAATTAGTCAATTTCTAGTCAAGTCAAAAACCTAACTGAAAGACTAAAAAAGAAATATATATGACATATGTGAAATGGCTCAAATTAAAGATCTGTAACATCGTGGGGTCCTGCTCTTGTCTGCCAGTCAGGAAGTTGACAGTGGGACGACATCTGGGCCCCATTTGGCTCCGATTCTTTGCTTTATGGGATTTAGACAAGCTTAAGGGGTTTCAAAGTGGGGAGACATCAGGATCAAACAAAACCCGATGGCTAATCCACAGTGACCCCCGCCTAATCCACTTATGTGTCAGGTATTAACATAGCGATCCTTCCTAAATTAATAAGGTTTGTCGTCATCCTCAGCCTCAAACAGCTGCAGCAGGAGGGAGGGCGAGGAGGAGCCTCTCTATCCAAAGTTAACAACAATAAAACAAAAGACCACTGCGTATTTGGGTCCATGGAACAAGCAGGTCAAGTCAAGTAGGTTCCATAACTGTTAGATGACAAATTTACAATTATCTGGAATCAGTGCCAGTCCTGATCAACTGTTACCTGATGACACTCTTGTTTCTCATATTTCTCTTATTCTCTCTTTTTTTTTTTTTGGTGATTATTAATCTGGCATATGTAAATGTTTTTCATCTCATAAACACTGATTCTGATGCCTGCTTGTTCTTTTGTGTGGTGTCAGTTTTGAAGTGCCCAATTCGACTTAAAGAAGAAAATAGAAATTAGAAAATAATGAGCCCCATAAAACTTTTGTAAAAGCATGATATATTAATATTATTTGCTACTTCGAAACATGCTTTGGACAAACTTATTATCAAACTTAATTCCTGTAACTGTAACTATGAAATACTTAAATGCAGTTTGTGTATATAATTCAACAGTTCTTTTATTATAAAATAGGGCTGTCAAAATTAACGAATTAACGTGGATTAATCCATTTGCATGATTAATTAGATTCAACAATTTAATGCAATTAATGCACAATAACTCAAAATTCCATCAGGACACACATCGACATGGATAAACAGCTGATTACTGATACAAAACTCAAAATCTCACAATGCAACGGTGGTCAGCTGACGTTAGCTCCCTGTTCTGATTCGTTCCTGCTTTTCTATGGAAAAAACAAGATGGCGTCTCAAGGCAGATATGTCCCGAAGCATAAATATGCATTTTACATCATAAGCAACATGGTTAAGGGAAATCGAACTCTGCAGAAAGCTGCTTTTATCTATAACATAAGTTACAATATAAATTATTGCGGCTAATTTAATTATTTTAGCGAGATAAAAGAAATGGTGTGGCAAGTGAAAAGCCATTGTGGAACATATAAGTTTTATGAACATTTATCATTTATTATGTTTATTTGGTTACTGTTTCGTAAGGAATGACCATTACTGTATTTACTTTTGAATATATTGCCTGAAGTTCGGCTTGGTTGTCTTTCCAATAGCCATTGTCATTTATTGTGTTTTTGTGTTTGTTTGTAAATGCTAGATGGAAATTGTATAAACTGCTGAAATTGCAAATGCTACATCAGAGCGGTCTGTGCAAGAAAATGGATGGATGAATTGAAATAAATAGTGGCACATGAGTGGGCAATTGAAGCAAAATTGGCAGACTGAGGCACCATTCAGGTGTCTGGAGTTCTTTTGCAACCAACTGAATTAGCCAATCATAACGAAGCTTACAGAAAACAGAAAAACCATTAAGCTGGAACAGTACTCGCAGCCTTCCCCAATGTGTAAAGAGTTCCAGGATTGGTCAAAAGTTACCGAAGGGGTCCTGACTTGCGGATTTCATGTAGTGATTTTGTGCAACGGCAGGTGTCTGGCTTGTGCTGTTGCATTGTTGGCCCACTACTCTCAGGGAAACACTGCGTAGAGTGCCTAATCACAGTGTCACAGCTACAACTGACAGTGTCCCATTACGCTAAAATGCACTGGTGAAAACACTGCACTCTCACCTTCTTGATCAGGAGTTTCAGTTCCTCCCGTTTGGTACACGTTTCAGATTCCCCTGAGTTAAAACTAACAGATACAACCACTCATTCACCCCCACTGCTGTCATCCTCCTTAATGCATGGAAAAAGAGGTGGACACACTCACACACAATGGCACATATGGATCATTACTTATTTATTTACTTATGCCATAACACACCAAAATTGCCATAAGTCTTATGGCAAATTTTGTGTGTTAGCAAACTCAAAATCGTTATGTCGCTGGTCAGTAATACTATAATACGATAATTGCCCATTTGGGGGCAATAAAGATTTACAATGCAATACAATACAATACTTTCCCTTGTAAGAGAGTAGAGTGAAATAACTGTAAATTCTGGGTAGAATTAGTATGAACTCATGCAGCAGGAGTCCTGTTTTAAGTTTGACTAAGTCTACAGTGGAGTTTGTTTCCCTGCTGATGTTGCTGCTCTGGGTGCTGCAGCTGTTATTGTTATGAAGATGTCCACTGAAGAAAAGCAGCATATGACTATAATTTACAGTATGACTGCACAATTACAGTTGTGTGGCAGCAGCAGTTTCACAGCAGTGAGGAGAGCTGGAGTTGGTGTTTATCTGAGAGAAAATAACTCTTATGTAAATCTGCCAAAAAGAAGATGAATTCTTCCCCTGCTGTAGTCGTAGGGAGTGAGATGAAATGTGCAGGTTTTAAATTTTCAGCTGCAGGAGAAGAGACAGAGTTATTGAAGTTTGGAAATTTTCATTATCTTTTATTTCAGTCTTCCAGTTGGGGATTTGATTCCAGTCCTGGTTTAATTAGTCTGACAAGTGCAAAAACAGTTTTTGGGGAACAGGCTACTTGTAGTTGAGGTTTTAATTGTTTTTACTGATGGCTATTTATGTTTGGCGGCAGTCTCAATACCTGACTTTTAAATTTGTAGCTCCTCCTTCATAGGCATCACACAAATGTTAGCATTAGTTTCCATTGCCCCACAGTTACTTTTTATTACAACCTTAGTCACCTCATATCAGCATATGGTGTTTTAAGGCATTTTCTGAAATGGTTGCTGCTGTTTCAGATGACCACTACTTTTTTACAACAAAACAGTAACTGTGTGTAATACACTGCTGTAAGCTTCATAGAGAATACTGCGGTTTTCTCTGAAAATGTATCACCCAGGGCTCACGCATTTGATTTATGCAGCTTTCTTCAACTGAATCAAGCACCAATATGTTTAAATGCAGAGCAGCTGTAAATTTGTGATACATGTTGAAGGATAAAACATTTATTCTGTCCTCTTGAAAAGTACAGGTAAATTACAACACCTGAGTTAATCTAGCATGCCCTGTCAATGACTCTGTGGTGCCACAGCAGTTAGTGCTAATTCTGCTAATTCACAGTGGCTGGTAGCACTCATCAATCAGCTGCACGTTGAGCGACAGGTCAGGAAATGCTCCACTACGTTCCTGGTTTCATCGTTAATGAGAAACAATATTGGTTTAGGAGCATGGGTCCGCTGTGTGATTTGCTGCTAAGCTGCTCATTAATTACTGAGAGCATTAATCTGTGGGGCTTAATAAGTGATCAAGGGGCTATAACGTGATGCGGCAGCATGTGACTGGACAATTGGTGAGGTGCACACACCTTAAGCCTCTTTTAATCTGGGAGTTGAGCACCACCTCTGCCCACTTTCATTCTAATGGAGAAGTCTTGAGTTTGCAGGTTAATTGACTGTATTACCACACGAAAAAGCTAAACTCTGGGATTAAAAATATAAGAAAGACTGTGTTACCTGTGGGATTTCATGGAGGATGATAAAATACAATGGAGTAATTTACAGGAAGTCCCAGTCTCTTTTATATTAAGTTTTGTGTTAGACTACAACTCCCTAGATGCTTTTCAGCATCACTTAATTTTATGAACTGTAACTATGATATCACTACTTGATTTCTCAACCGCCAATGTGAGGCAAACTGGGTTGTGACTTCCGGGTCACAGCTAAACACAGGAAGTAACCATAATTGGGCATTGGGGCAGAGCTATCATATAGTCTTGTCTGTGAAGCAGATATGAAAGCACCCTAGTTGCCTTCATGTCTAAATAATAGAGACAAAAATAAACAGGACACTTATTATGGGGCGGCTGTGGCTCAGTAGGTAGAGCAGGTCGTCCATGAACTAGAGGGTTAGTGGTTCAATCCCCAGCTTCTCATGTCCACAGGACAAGACACTGAACTGTCACTGGTGTATGAATGTGTGTGTGAGTGGGTGAATGAAAAGCAGTGTAAAGTGCTTTGAGTGCCATAGGGTAGAAAGGCACTATCGAAGTGCAAGACCATTTATTAGAGGGTCCAAATAAAACAGAGACTTTGATGACTCATGACAAAAATGTATTCACTTAGTATTTATAGCAAAAAGTCCAATATAACTGTGTGAGCCAGACCTCTGTAGGGCCAAATGGAGGTTTCCCTAGCGGCTGCCAGCAAAATTAATATTTAAGTTATTTCCAACAGATTAGGCAACAACTCTGTTAACTGAAAGTGGTCTGTGATGCCTGTGTTTTTAAGGTGGTATATCTTCAAACCCAGAAGTCCCGGTAACACTATACGTTACTATGTTTGTCTGCTTTCAGCTCCATACAGTAGCATATCAGGGTGTCTCATATCATACATCTGTGTTACATCTTTAATAATTGTGTTTTAAATGTTTGTTAATAAATTGATTGAAGGGTTAAAGAGTTTGGAGAACTCATGATGTGATGAGTATTCTCAAAACTCTTTGACCCAAGCATGTTGTGTGTTTTTGTACCAGCGGTAACATGGCATTGATGTCTCACCCCTCTACACCCCTAACTGTTTCTGTGTCTCCATAGTGATCCATCCCTACTGAGGTTCTCAGCAGGACATGAGACAGAAAAACAAAGTTAGACGAGTCAAGGTGTCTGTAGTATGTTTACCTGGTCTTACTTCTCCCCTATTAACACGCTGACATCACCTCACACGTACTTCCATCCAGTTCATTACCTCCCATGATGCAACACTAACCTAGCAACCAGACCAGGCTAACTCCCCTGCTATTTCTCCACTCTCATTGGATGCGTTCCCAGGGGTCACGGCCCTGTGCTGCTCCCCCTGCCGGCCTGGCCATCTGTCCTGGAGACGATGGCTTGGAGCAGGCAGAGCCCACTGGGAGCAGCTGCTGACACGGATGGAGGTGGAGAACCGGAGCCAGAACATGACAGGAGGAGACTCTGGACGAGCCACTTTTAGCTCCATGACCTGTTCAGAGACAAGTGGTGACTTTGATCTGAGATAAGTTCACATGTGGTAACCTTTGACACGAGAGCACACAACAGATTTTTATGAGTTGGCAATGAAGATCATGATTCCCAAAATCTGTCGTCTCAAAGGAACTACGAGGGAAAAAAGAAGTATGGGAGAAACATTTTTGAAATTAATTTATTTCCCTGTTTCATTACTTTTTAATCCCTGTAGGAAAATTCCTTCTCTACATGTAACCCATCCTATACTAGGTGCAGGGGGCTGTCATTGACAAGCTCAATGGTTACTCAGTGCTATAGCAAGGGGCACTGATGAGCATATAACACACACATACATAAGAAAACATGGAGAAAACCAGGGCACCCAAACTGTGCGAACACAGGGAGAACATGTAAACTCCACACAGAAAGGTTCGGACCCACTGGGATCAAACTCACCATGCCATCCAAAACTCATATACTGTAAATCAGATGATAAAAAGAAAATGTAAAAAAATGTTAGCTATTAGATATAAGACAGATCATAAAAATGCATGTTCTGTTGTATTTTACACATTTGTCCTTAATCTGATATACTGATATTATTCAAGTTTTCAAAGTTTCTTTGGATAATTGCATCTCAGTTTTAATTTGCAGGTCATAACATGTTGCCTTTTTCAGATATTCTGTCAAAGACCATGTGAACAAACTATTTTAGGTGTCTCTGTGATGCTCTCTAATAATAATCATATTAATAATGATGGATAAGATTTACATAGCACTTTTCAGGACACCCAAAGTCCTTTACACTGAATGCATCATTCATTCACTCCACAGTCATACACTTGTGGTGGTCAGCTACATCTGTAGCCACAGCTGCCCTGGGACAGTCTGACTGAATTGTGACTGCCAATCCACACCAGCAGCCTTTCTGACCACCACATGCAATCATATTCAAATGAGGCAAGCTGCCCAAAGACACAACGACAATGCAATGACTGGGATGGGGCAGGATTCAAACCTCCAACCCTCTGGTTATTGGACAATTAGCTTTAATTCCTGAGCCACTGCCGCCCCATACAAGAAGATGAATGTTGGTTTGTACAATTTGCTTGATATCTCAGATTTGACAAAATATCACAAAAAGAACAAGCACTTTCGGTGACTGTGACTTCATGGTGGTACATTCCAATGAACACAAAATCTTGCTTGTTAAGGGACTTTCTTCAAACTTGACACAAACATTCATTGAAACTCAAGTTCTTTTTTGCTGTCACTGCCACTAAATGAGACAAATGCAAGGGCAGATTGTAATGCAAGGACACTGGATGCAACTGATTAAAAATAACAAAAAAATAAAATTATCCACATTTATATGGATAAAGCCTTAAGAAGTTTTATTTAAAAAATCTAATGTTTTTATGTCACAAATAAAAGCAAAAATCAGTAAGTATGGCTATTTATTTCATTATTTGATATATTTTAAGTTGCTAGAAGGCAGAATTAAATTTCATTCACATACCAATTAAAATCTTTAACTTTTAAGACCCACTATGAAGAGATTATTACTCACTTTTCACAAGCCTTAGCTTTTAAACTGGAAGTGGTTGTGATGGGTTATTTATCCAAAGAAGACCTAACGCTAAACAATCTAAATAATGAGAAAAAAAATCACCAGTCCCTTAATAAACTCCTCTAAAGTCGGTTAATGCATTTTTTCACAGCTGTAAACTGAACCCACATTTTTGAGTCTTTTTTTTTTCTTTGTGGGAGGGACTTTTATATTTCAAGTGTTTTTATATTTCCTTTCAATAAAGGAAACTTGGGCTAAGAGAAAGGACTGTTTGACAGTTTAGTCAGGCTGCAGTTTAAGAGCAAACAATCCAAAACTAAAGAGAATAGAGAAGAGTTCCGAGAATTGAATATTCATCAATATATGTACACACACTGCTTCTAAAGCTATTATCTGCAAAAGGTTGCATAGACTACCTTGAAGAAAAATATGATTTGTCCAAACCTTGCTCTTATATTTGGTTAAAAATTGTCTCAAAATGTTCCTAAAAACTATTAAATATGAGCAAGTGATGACACCCTTCTTAAACTAGTATTATGTTTTTCAAAACCAGGATAAAACCTTATCCACCTTTCTGACACGCAGAAATACAAACCATAGACTGTATTAATGGAGAAAGTGTGCAAGACATCACCCACTGGTTTCAGAAGGATTGTGTTGAAGCCAATCAGTTTGTCACTTCCTGGATGACATTTTGGAGCAGGATATGACCATATATGGATGTATAATGTCAGAGCTGCAGGAGCATAGTATTTTAGGGGTCTTATGGGTATGCTAACTGCTAGCTTACTGATGTGGTATAACCGAACAAAGTCATACAGTGTTGTTAGTGTAAACACTTATCCACAACTACAGTCATGCGTATCTCAGGTAAGCGCCTAGAGATAATCGTTGATTATGATTGCTGCTATACAAATAAAATTGAATTGAATTGAATTAAAACTATACTCTATTGAATAAATAGAAGCAAAAAAAATTCCCCAGTGTGGAATAAATAAAGTCTTATTTTATCTTATCTTACAAAAGTCCAACTCAGTCTGACTCCACTGGCAAGTCGAGTTACCATCACGACCTGTCAATCCCAGCAGTGATTTGCAGGATTATTTGCTGTAATATTTTAATAACTGACCAAAAAGTTAAAAACAGACCAACAGATCTTGCCCTGTGGGATGGTTAGGTTTGTAAGAAAAAATGTCTGAAATACTGTATATCTGAAACATAATCTAAACCAAAATCAGTTTAAAGATGGCTCAAAATTCATCCCAATATTTACTAGGACAATGTCTTTTCTAGTGCCCAATTTTGACAGATATTTACCATAGGCAGACATCTGCTATCATCAAATAATTTTCTACAGATTACAGTCAACTCAACACTTTTTTGTGCTGCAAGACTAAAGAATTTATGTAAATGGATGAAATATATACATGCGTTGTTAAAGTCAAAGTGCAGTTTTAGTTCCTCAACAGTAAAAAGCTTGTTGACCTTTGCAGCTTCATGAACCGTCTGTTGAATGTTTGCAGTGATTGAAAGACCCCTAAAAACCCCTGTGTAATTAGAGGTTTTAAAATACCTATCCTAATCTTTGCAGCATTAAAAGAGATCTAGACTAAGCAGATAGAACATGGACATGGCTCTATACAAAGTCATTTTCTCAGGGTAACCTTGAAACGGAAACACCACTTGTAACATTCTTGTACAATCAATGTGCTTTCTATATCTGCAAGAGCTCCGACATATTGGCTGTAACACTGGAAAACCTCTAACTGCCACCTTCAACTTCTTCAAGAGTGTCACTGACCCTTGAAACATCATCAGTGACCTCTGGATCATTACAAACGGCACCTTGAACCATCTTTAAGGCCTGTTAACGTACTTCCTAACAGATCACATGGAGCACTTCCCTGACCACTTACTAATTGTTGCAGTTAACCCTGAAACCTTACTCGTACCCCTAGGACTTACACTGAGACCTTCCTTGGACAAAGTGTAAAACCACATAAATATTCAGTTTAACCATTAACAAGCATAACAAGAGCTATGTGTTATGTCTGTTAGAAAAATGTTTCATACATTAGATTTTTTTTTTTTTTAAGTTGCAGTGATAGGTTCTGACTTCCTGTTTGTAGTCTTTACAATTACATATTTTTGCAGCAAATAACTTTCTTAGGTCTCAGGGGTCAATACCAGTAGGGGCAGGACTTAGGTAGAACTTAAGATCTTCATAGAACTTACTCAGTTAATTTACAGAAGATGTAGTACATTGTCTGAAAATGAAATTTTACTGTTTAGCCATACTGTAATATCTCATGTTAAATGTCTTTCTGTTGTGATTTGGTGCAATATGAATAGAATTCAATTGACTTTGACTAAATTGGATTGACCTATAACAAGATATGAGATTCTGGCTATTTGGAGATTCGGTCACTTCTTGCTGGAAATTCCACAGGCAACGCTGACAGTTCTGAGTTTAACAAAAACACTCTATCTCACAAGCAGCAAAATAATCCAATCATGGACACAGCAGAGTGTGAGTTTTTGTTAGTGTATAGGTGTGTGTGCGCTGCAGCGCTCAGCATCCTTTCTGTTGTACATCACTCGAATGCTGGCCAAGCTCCGATTTACAGCTACTGCCAAATACACACACACACACACACACGAATACACAAATACACAGCTCCTTCACAGCTCTTTCTGTAGTGTACAGCGGCCGCCACAGATAAGCTCAAATAAACAACAGACCTGGAAAAATAAATCCACCTCCCTCTCTCTCTTTCTCACTCTCTCCCAGGGGATGAGAGAGGGCATCCAAAGAACGGCGCCTGTTACTATAAAGCTTTTTGACATCACACGCACGCATACACATCTACACACACCTTCACACAGACACCACACACACACACACACACACCCCCACACGCACACACACACACACACCCTCTGAGATACAAATAAGAAACAGAGAGGGAGGTATGCTTCCACAGGGAGGAATCACCTCTTCTATCGCTCCACACACTCCTTTTATCTACTGGCTAATGAGGAGCAGACACACACACACACACACACACCCACTCTTAAAAGCCTACAAACACACACATATACAACACTCAAGAAGCTCCATACATACACGTCCTCAGGTCTATAGTTTCGTCAGAACGTCTCTCAGCGAGTGTCCCACTTCCAAAACTATGGACCACTGCTTACATCATTATGTAACACTGTGAATGAATGTGTGTATGTTGTTCAGCCCAGAAAGGCTTTGAACACTCGGCCTCTTTCCTCAGCATGAAGTGATGTAGCACTACAAGCTGTAATTATTTTTTTTTTTTGCAAAGTAAAACACTCTCAAGACAAGGAACAAACTGTCTGCTGCTGCACAAGAGTCTTCAAAGAGCCCAGTGAATGACAGTGACATTTGGAAAATCTGAACAGCCTTGAGGGTCACAAAATAATGCACTGCTGCAACCACTTTTTTTTGTAATACAATGTAATGCTCCTCTTATTAAGTATTTATAGATTGTTTTAGGGTCATTTTATGCCTGTATTTGGAAGTAACCATTGAGGAGACAGTGTGGGAATGACATGTATCAACTGGAACATCAATCTGAATCAGTATGTCACTTGTGGGAACATCCTGTATAATGGGCCAACAGAAAAAAGACCAAAAAAAGAAAGAAAAAAAATCAAGTGTGCCTTTCCATGCACATTTGTACAACAATTACCTGACCTCAATTAATACAGGAGGTAGCGGTCTGCAATCTCTGATTAAAAGCACTGAGCCTCATCACTGACATTTTTCTGCTTTAGGAAACAGAAGGGAAATGGTAAGTGGTCTTGCACTTATATAGCGCCTTTCTACCCTACGGCACTCAAAGTGCTTTACACTGCTTTCCATTCACCCAGCCA
>JAQQAE010005522.1:0-17538 GCA_029823295.1 Pseudamia nigra | reverse complement strand
TACTCAGAAATTTATGCCGGGCCAGATTAAATCAGCCACCGGGCCGGGTCCGGCCCGCGGGCCGTATGTTTGACACCTTTTAGATTCTAAAAGATTAAACATGCTCTGGATTGTTTTACACTTTATTAAACTACATACATGTTCTTTCAATGTTTGTATGTTTTCAGCATTAATGTACAACGGTGAAAGAAAATGCACTGAAGAAGTTTGTCCAAACATAATGTGGAGTGTACTGTGGACAGCATTTTAACGCAATGTCACACTGTACTGCATGTAATTACCAATTGTACACTTGACTGCCAAGGAAAAAAAAAAAAACACTGGACAAATTATACTAAAATTACTTTATTACAGCTGATTTCAGTTCAATATCCCTCTGCCAACACAATGGTAAATATAATACAAACAAAATAGTAAATTTGATCCTATTCTTAATTCTGTTTTGACTCTTTTTACACAATTTAAATCCACTTTTAGTACTTTACGATATCTTTTGTAGTATCTTTATAATCTCTCTGACATTCAATAACAGGTTCCACCATCTATACATTTTAATACAGGTTATGAGTTGTAGTGGTAATGTGCCAAAGAATACTGACATCTTCAAAGAAATGCAATCTCTTTTCATACATTGCCTGTCACCACATCATCTTTTCAAGCCTTTTTATTTTGGCCACTTGACCAGAACCAACACATTTTAAGTAAATGTTTCATACATTTTTTGCCATTAGCCCGATATTACATATAACCATGGAGATGAAAGCAATACAATGCAATGCAGTGGTGTTTGGGCTCGGCAACTCAGGTATGGCACAGTGTTTGACCATAGAGAGGATCGCCTTTTTCTTTTGTTGACTCTTTCAGTATCCCATATGTGTTCAGTCAGTAGGACAAATTTGACATCAAAGTTAAAGTATAAAGTATGATAAACATGGTATAATAAACCCCCTTGCACACAACATTGATGCAGAAGTGAACATAAAGTGTGCATAAAAAAACTGAAGGTTGGCATTTATGTGAGGTTTGAGTGGCCTAACATTCAATTTTTTGGCCTTGGCCTTCAACTTCAGGTAAGATCCTAATAATAAATACATTCCTCTTTTCTTCACCAAACATAACTTTAGCAGAAAAGAAATTGTGAATATAACCTGTTGTTTTACAGGTTAATACCAAGTGCACTTTATCCACTTAGCATTAAAAAATTTTGGGTTGAGATTTAAAACAAAAGTTTTGGTACCAAACCATATGTAACCTGACAATAATGCATCATTTCTATACAGTACACATGTTCAAACTTTAAATCCCACCTCTTCAAGAAAAAAAAAGACCCCAGCATTTGTGTCCTCAAACGTGATAGGAATATATCACAGTACAACATTCACAAAGAGCCAACATCTAAAAAGGAAGAATCTGGTGGCTCTAGATCAGAGTGGGGGGGGGGGGTGTTTATATTAATATTGATGAAACGAGTCAGCTAAATGGCATTTAAAGAGAAGGCCGTACACAAAACAATAGATTTTTAAAAAGCTATTTTCAGACAATTCAACACAATTTTCACTCTGACAGTAAAAGATTTGTTAATATCAGTGTGGTCTGCCAGTTAAATAAAGTTAGTCTCAGAGATTATTTTCTTAAAATGTGAGTTTAGTTTTTAAATGCTTTTAATAAAATATACACATATGAACATATAACTCCAGCGTTGTGATTCAGGGGAGTATACATCCTTATTAAATCTGGATCATTATCCTTAAAAGGCCTTTTTTAATGTTCTGAATTACCTGTTTGGAAGTCCCATTTTAACTGGGAGGCTGTAAAAATGTAAGGAGGGAATCGACAAACACATTAATAGAGCGACTACTTGGGCATCAAAGGAATACCTAAGTGCTTTTTGCCACATTTAATTATTTGTATTTGGCTGTCCTTACAGTGTGCCGAGTCAAATTTACATTTATATGCTACAATGTCATTATTATGAGTATGTGCTTGATTCACTCACCCATGTTTTGGGGTTCTGACAAGATGGTGTAACATTTATTATCTAGCACCTTTTAGATTATTAGTGTTGCTTAATGGGTCCAAAACATTTTAAACAGTGATGTAGTTTGTTAGTAGTGCCAAACCTGCTGTTGTGGTCATGACAATTACCTTAATGCACCTGCTAGCACTTAATGAACTCTGTTCAGTGAACTCTAGTTTGGTTAATGGAAACTGGAGCCAAATTATTTTAAATGCCTGCAACATCCTCCTGCCCCCACTGCATTTGTAATGCAGCACGAACAAACAGCTATGGTTATAAACAAACAGTGCAGAAAGAGGAAAGTACTTTCATCAGCATAGCGTATGTTATCATACACTAAGCCTCTCCAGGGAAAATGTTCCAAAAAAAATTAAAACACAGGTTGACGACACTCCTCACATTAATTATACACGTACCAACAAAACACTCATCTCCAAGTACTTTCAAAAGGGAAAAAGAAAAAATAAATTTTACCATTATATATATTTAGCTGTATAAAGTGCTTTGAAAAAAGGCAGTTTTAAAGGCACTAATAAAAATCAGAGTAATACTACAATTGTTTCTGAAGGCAATGAGTCTCATTTTGTAACAATCTGTCCTGTGAACATTGACATTCTAAGAAATAAAAAGACTCAAATTTAACTTCCAAGTACCACCATTCTAAAGACCTTAAAAGTACGTACATTTACTGATATGCACAAGTTGTTTAGTATAAAACTTAAACTAACATTGCTTTACACACAGTAAAGAATAATATGTATTTGGGGCCTCTGTTGCTTAAAAAAAAAAAAAACAGTATGGAAAAACCAATGTTAAAACTGAATGACTAAACATTCAATGGCACTGCTGATATAGCTTAAAATCAAACTATAAACATCTGAGACTAAATAAATGTATAAGCAAAAGTTTAAAAAAAAGGCACAATAGTAGTGTAATCCTTGATAGGAAACCATTTAAAAGTAAAACTACTAAACAAAAGGAAGCATTAAGCTTGTCAATATGACCATTACAGCAGGTTGGTATTACAACAGAAAAGCATCATAAATTAGTTCTGCTGTGCTTTAACCACCATCAGACAATCAGCCAGTGTATAACTGAATAGGAACCGGAGGAAAGGGGCTCTAGACATAATGGGTGATTGATACCAGATCTCTAAAGACATGGTGAACACATGTCAGAGGCAAAGCTAACAGTGTTTCATGTGCAAAATGAGAGCAATGGCTGTGACTAGCACGTAACATTAAAAAAAAATCCCTAGGAGGGAACTTTAAATTAAAAAGGGAGTATAATGGGTTGATACTTAAGTTGCCTATGTAACAAAAACGTAAGGATCTTTATGTGTGCCAATAAACTGCCTAAGAAGGGGCTGTGCCTCTCCCAGCAATTTTGACCTGAGCAACGTGTATTTCATCACGCATCCATATCTGTACACAGGGGAAATGAAGGGGAAGTGTAGCAGAGAGACAGAGCGGAAGAAGTCGGTACATGCTCTGTGTCCTGCTTTACTTATTGGATTTTCCACATTCAGACTGACTCCAGCGCTGAACAGAGGATCTATGTGTAAGAAAGGTGTGACCCGTTAGATATCTGAGAGGTGACACTGGTACTCCTGCTCATGCCTGGCTCACTGCGTCCTCCTGAGGGTGTCCTCCCCATTGCCTGGGGGCTGTTCTGTACACCTCCACTGCTGCGGGAGCCCAGGGACCCTCCTGATGGGTGGCCCCATGGTTGGGGTCCCCCACCTCCCTGCATGCCCTGCCCCCACCCTTGCTGCATAGATGCCCCTCCTGGACTGGAGTGATAGTGGTGATGGCTGCCTTGGTGGCTTGACCCTGTGCCTGAACCACCGCTCCAGTGTGGTCCTTGAGAACTCCCTGACGGGTGCTGTTGCTGATGGTGGCTCCAACCTCCTGGAGCCCCAGGAAAGCTATTGCTGAGGGCCTCTGGGGAGATGTTTGATAGCACCATGTTGCTGAAGCCCAGGCGCATACTCTCTGAGTCAAAAGCCTCAACTTCCCGGGCTTGTCGCTCCAGCAGGCTCCGGATTCGCTCCAAGCGTTCATTCCGCAAGGACAGCATCTCCTCCTCAATCTTTAGGGAGAAAGAAAGTCATATACTGTTAGCTACACGTAACTGCACATTGCTCTGGTTTTCCTACTCCACTGCCACCATAAAGTCAAGCAGAATAAAAACCCTATTTTCAAGAAAAGTAAAAATTAATTTGCACATCAATAGATGTTTTTTCCACACGTTTCTATTTATATGCTTTAATATGTACCTACAAGTAAGAGTTCCACACACCAATTTTAATAAACAGCCAAACACAGATATTTGCATTGCACATTTATGCCTTAAATATGTTTTAAAGTTGCTATAAAAATCATAGCCTGATGCACTGTGACCACAACTTCAGTAAAGTTTGTACTAATTAGTCTGATTGTGTAGAATTACTCAGGCACCTGCGTGAACCTATTTGGCTTCTGAACCCAAATTCTCTAAAATTAAAATCCAAACACACAGAGGCAATTTGGGAAATATGTTAAAAGGAAAACCTTCTGTTCCAGCAGGGCTCTTCGAAGCGACACTCTCTGCTCCAGGTCTTTCCTCTCACGTTCATGCTGAGAATCTGTCTGCATCTTGATCTTGCTCTGGTAGGCATTGAGAAGCTCCAGCTCCTGCTGTAGCTGCATTCTTAAGGCTTGGCATTGAGCCTCCTGAGTCTCATCCAGACGAAGCTGAGAACAGACAAAAGGGTCAGGATCAAAATCTAAAGTATCAAATACATAGTGTAATTATTATTGATTTGACCACATCTCTTCGATATGGTAAAATGTAGTGTGCCAAGTCCTGCTTCACAATTGATATTCAACATTTGTGGCATTGTCAGACTTACCGCCTGAGTGGAAAGCATCTCATTGATTGAGTGGTCATACTGCTCTGCCAAGATGGCAAGTTTGCGGTGCTGCTCCTGCTTTAGCCGCTTGAGGACAGCCTTGTGCTCTGACTTTGGAGTGGTGTCCAGCAGATGATTCCTCAGCGCCTTATACTGTCTGGTCTGGATCTTACAGGTGTCCTGGAACTGCTTCTTGATTTGTAGCTCTTTGGACTGTGATAGGATGTAATATAAAGGAAGGACAAATGAAGAGATTCTTTAAAAAAAAAAAATCAGGTCTAGGCAATACAGTTAGACACGTGAATGTTGATTGTGTGGAAAATTATCTATGGATGAAACCACACAATCACAGGTGTAAGAAATAAATCTGCTTCTGCTGACAAATGTTTCCAATTGCCAGTCTACAGACCACTTAGGAGCCAAAAGCCAGTAGCCACTTTATTGCTACCAATGAAATGAAGGTATATAACTGTACATGTATGCCCAGAAGCTGACTTCCCACCTTGAGGCTCTTGGGCTGCTGGCGAACCTCCATGACATGTTTGCGGCGAAGTTCCCTCTCCCTTCTCTTGTTATATTCCTGCTGATTTGTGAGCTCTGTCTGGTGCTGCAGGCGGATCAGTTCAGCTCTGGTCTTCTGGATGGTGTTGAGCTGACGGAACTCCAGCTCTTGCATGGATTCATGGTGTCGTAGGAGCATGGCATGTTCTAAATCCTTCTGGGTTTGACGCTTGTTTAGTTCCTAATTATGGACACATGGAGAGACAAAACAAGTGAGATGCAATGCTGTTGAAAAAATAAGATCAATTGAGGAAAAAAATCTCAGTCTGCCAGTGGCATCCCAGAGATGTTATGTGTGGTCGGTGTCTCCAAAGGTCTAAATCTGTGTGCAATCTAAATTTGTATGCAATTGAATCAGTTGTAAATAAAATGCCCTGTACTAAATGTCCATATATTCACCTAATGCAAAATCTATATTAAATATGCAATGTTAATATTCTGCAATAGCAACAGTCCTTATCACACTATAACCCCTGGACATACTGGTTCCCGCTTGTGGTGGCTGTGTAACCCATTAGTTTTGGTGCAGTGTGATTTTTAAAAACAGAACCAATGACTATTTTTTAGATGTAATGTAAGTGGCTTACAGCAAACAAAAATACATAGAGGCTCTGTTCAGGCATTGCATTAATATCCATCTGGTCACATGAAGACAACTCAAGTGCAGATCTGAACAAGTCCGGAATGCATTGCTCTTGCCATCAGCCAGGATGTATTTGGAGGTGGTCTGGGATGCATTTGTCCACATGCTCTGATAGTCTGAACATGTATCCATCCTGGGATGCATTAAGGGTACCTTACTCAGCTGTGATCTGTATAAAAGCCCAAGGCTGTGTCTAAAATGCCCAAGAAGTCCACAAAAATGAATTAGGAAAACATTACATGTGTGCTGCTTGCACATACCTGAATGATACCTTTCACTGCCACTTTTTTCTCTGGGAGGAAATACATAATATTCACAGTTGGCATAAAAGAAATTAATAAACATGCTTAAGATTCACTAGTTTCTACAGTGTGTCACGCAAGAGAGCCAATACAAACAGACTGGTTAAAGCCGTCATACTGACTGACTCGTATCTTTGGCTGTAATTAATAATATAGGCAGAAAACACTCTACCTTAATACACCACTGTTCTCCACTGAAAAGTTTCTGAGCAGGACAGTGTGTTGAATTGGCAAAGAAATATTACAAAATCAGTCTGTTCAACATGAAATTATCACCTGCACTGTTTAAGAATACAAAGGAACTGGTTTACTTGCATGTATTTGATCAGGCGAGACCAGGCAAGATGCATCAGTACCTCATGATACAAGGTCTGAACAGAACAAGTCCTGATGATAGTCAAACACTAAATCAGCAATATTTTATCCAACATACACTTTCAATGTCTAAACTACATCAGTAGTTTGTGTCCTAAAAAAGAAAAAAAATCCTACGCACTGTTCCTCTCTTCAAATCTTTTCCTCTATCCCAGGCTCAATGAGTATCATGTGACTGCTTAAACACTGACTTTTGATAGATGCCAAATTCATTAGGAAATTAAATCATACTGAACAGCAGCATGTCAAGAGGACACTCATTGCAGAAAGTAGTCCTGACAGGAGTGGTGCTGCAGCAAGAAACATGCAGCTGGTATGAAGTCAGGTATGCAAGTAGAGCAGAGGGGGAGATGCCATGCACATCTGAGGTAATTGTGTCCCAGCCTTAAGAACAATGCAAAGCAGAACAAAGACTGACCTCACGCACTAAGTCCTGTTCGATATTGTGGCGAGCAATCAAGATTCTCCTTTTGAACCTGCGGCACTCAAGCTCCAGGTACTGCCTCTGTCTACGCTGTAAATTGGCCTCCTCCTCTGCCTGGAAGTGTTGGAAGTTCTCTTTCTGCTTTGACAGCCATTCCTGCTTTTCTTTCTTAGGTGTTGATTGGTTTTCATTCAACTCCTAGTTGGAGGGAAAAAAAGGCAGGTCAGATGCAAAAATAATTTATATCAAAATGTTAGTAGCAAGATCAGGGAAAATGACATATTTGGAGACTCAAGACTACTTTGTTGCTATACCTCTTTGAGTTGTTCTTTGCGAAGTTTGTACTCCCGTTTCTGGGATTCTAGAAAGCTGTTAAGTTCTTTCTTCTGTTGGCTCTGGATATGCTGATGGAACTTCTTTTCATCATTGCTGAAAGTTTTTGCCTGATGTAAATGAACATAATAATCAGTTTGCAAATAGAAAACTAATAGCTAATGTTTTGAAAAACACATACACTTACATCTTTTTCCATGGACACTTGGTGCTTCTTGACAAGTTTCTCCATTTCCTGGGCAAAGCTGTTCCTCTGGTTCTCAAGCTCCTTGTCCAAACGAAGTCTGTGCTCATCCATTTCAGCCTTCAGCTTATTTTCCAGGGCCATCAGCTGTTTCTGGTGCTGCCGTCGCATGCGCTTGTAGCCCAGTATTTGTTCCCTTAACTCAGAATCCTGCTCATGCTCTTTAATCTGGCGGGTGAGCTGGTGGACAAGACAAAACAGATTTTTATTAGAATATAATCAACAGATCTTTTTAGTCATTCAACATATCTTTTTCTTAGATCTGTTTGTACTGTATCTGTGTTTTTACCACTGAGGCTGTGCGTATAGTGGCAAAGTGTTCACGGTTTCGTTTTGGCCTTGGAGTGTGCGCAGGTGGGGACTGAGGCTCAGTTGGCCGAGATTGAGGTTCTGACTGTTCATTGTATGTCTCTTCCTCCTAAAAGAAATACAAAAAATGCAACATACTCTTACAACATGGCTCATATTTTTTATATTTACAACCAAAATTGGATTTTAAGAATAACAAAAATTGTATCTACAGAGCAAATGGACACTTGAACTTCTTACCGGTTTGAGGTGTATGACTGAGCTGTTGGACATTACTGTGTGATCTCCCTCCATGTCCAACTCACTCTTATCATCACCAGCATCTGTTAGGCTGTTGACAGAACTGCTCTGAGAACTGGCACTGATTGACATACTGGGGATAGACTGGTTGCTCCCTACACTGTTTACTGTACCAGTCCGACCCACAATATGTTCTGGCTCCTAAAAATAACAAACAATAACAAGATTAAAACAATAAACAGGAGTTGGAGATGCCTTTTCTACAGAGAAAGCGCAGGGACCGAGAGAGAGTAATGTAATTTTTAACCTCCTCCTCATCTTGTGCCTCAGTTGTGGGGCCATTGTGGGCTTCCTGAAACAATATCTTTTTCATTTTGCGATACTGCAGATTGTCCAGCTCCCTCACTGCATCCTTAGTACGATTTATTAGGTCCACTAGAACAGATTTTGGTCGCTCCCGCTGAACAAATGCATGCTGGGGGAAGAACAGAAAAAGGACAGAAATATTCCAAGTTGATCAAAATATGTTGCTATAAGAAGGAACACTTAAACATAAGTAATCGTTTTTTGATTCTCACTTTTAAGAGTTCCTCAGAGTTTGGCCTATCCTGTGGAAATTTCTGAAGGCAAGAATCTACAAAGTTTCGGAAATAATCCGTCCTAAAATTGAGAAATGAAAGGTGAAAAAAATATCCAAACAGAAATGAACTGATTATTCTGTATATTCAATCAAACTATGGATTAGTTCTGAGGCTTACCATTCATTAGACTGCAGCGTTGGGCTCTCATTCTGTGCTATGTGGTATAAGGCACTCATTGCATTCATATTGAACAGTGGAGGCTTCCTTTCAGCTATGGAAAAGTAAGAAATTACATCAACAAGTTACATGTCAAAGAAAGCACAAAAATTAGCTATTTATGTGATGTCATGTGAAAGATTTAAAAATGTATAGATACAAATGTGCAACTGCAAATCTTACACATGAATCATGCAAGACAGCAGTGGCCATACCTAATTCAATGCAGGTTATTCCCAAAGACCAAATGTCCACCTTTCCATCATACTGACCCTCATCCATTGCTAATATTACCTCTGGGGCCATCCTGGAGAGAAAACACATTCACCAAAACAAAATTAGTTAAAAAGGGACATAATGGAATATGGTAATTATTTTGGGAGTGATCTACTGTAAAATGTACCGTTTATGCAACATACCAGTATGGTGTCCCAACAAAAGAGTTGGCAGGACAGGCAATGGAGGCAGAACCAAAATCTGCAAGTTTAACCTGTCCAGGCTCTGTCAACAAGATGTTTCCTGCCTTTATATCGCTGTCAAACACGTAAAGAGAAATAATTACAGCTCTGTACCAAAGACAAAACACCTGAGGGGGATATGCACTTGGTACTCAGCATGCTCACGAACACTTGAAACACTCACCGGTGAATCAAGTTGTGGGAGTGAAGATAAGCCAACCCTTGAAGAGCACCATGGGTAATTGCAGCAATTTCCATTTCTTGCAAAGGTTTCTTGTGGACTGGTGAAGACAGATTTAGCAACATCATTGTCATTGAGTCCCATTGGTAAACTTAAAAAAAGTTGACTGCTTGCTCTGAGTGTCAGGTTCCAAATGTTTTCAGCTCACCTTCTAACAAATCTGACGCAGAGCCTAGGCAATACTCCATCACCAGCTGCATTAAAATAAATTTAAAAAAAAAAAAACGCAGAAATATACTTAATTTTCTTTTTATTATCTAAATATAAATCACAGTAAAGTTATAGAGTCCCATCACTGACACCCTGTTGGAATCGTACCCAGGCAGTGTGTTCTCGCAAGTAGCATCCTTTGTACTCTATGCTATTTGGATGTTTTATTCGCTGCAAAAATTTCACCTCCTTTATTATGTCTTGCCATTTCTGAAGAAGAAAAAAGAGAAACTTAATACCAACATAGCAATATGAGTATAAAAGAATGTTCTGAGAACATGAAATTGGGGAGTGAAAGGCTTCCTACCTCACTGGACTGCTTTCCACTGTAAGACATCTTCTTGATGGCCACCACCTCATTTGTCTGCGCATCCTGTGCCTGAATGATAATCATTCCAAATGTAAGTGATTTTCAGTCTTAAATAATACTTCAATACAATGGCCATTTTCCCTCTGATATTGTATTCCAAGTCTTCACAAATTGTTGATTTAATGATCCATACCAGCACAGGGTGAGGAGAGACAGCCGAAAATGTGATACAGTTACGCAACAGAATAAAATATTCATCATGGCTGATATGCAGTGGTTGTTTCTCTGATTGCAGATGCCATCCACATAGGTTACGTCACCTACTTTAGCTACAAATTGTATCAAAGTGCTAAGTTGTTATCATGTCACATTTTTAGAGATAGAGACAAAAATATGCCAAACAAGAAACTACAGTATGTAGAAAACTGATCAAAATACTTACACTGCAGCAAACACATGCTGTACTTTTCTGAGAGGCCTTAAATACATTTTACTCTGCTGTTTTTCAATACCCCTCTTCAGTACAGGTGTCAAGGGGGATTTATTTTAATTGTCCTTTTCCATGAACTTACATTAAATTCTTCTTTTTATTACTTCTACCAAGAAGGTTATGTTTTTGTTGTTCGTTGCAGGGAGAGCACTCTTGACAGCGAGTTCTGTGGCATGTACTGTAGAGTGCTTTTCTTGTTCTATTATTTTATTCTTACTAGTTCTTGTTGGGCAAGTTTAAACAGTGATTCCTCACAATATTATGCTAAGAGCAAAACACCACACAGCCTTGGCTTTGGGCCACTGACTCGTCTTGCAAAACACTCACAAAATATACAGCGCCAAAGCTGCCATGTCCAATCTCACGCAGATCTGTAAAGAGCTTTTCTGGATCCTCCTTGAAGAAGAGCTCTGCAATTTCGGGGTCCTTCAGACTCCCCGCCCGAGCGCTGTTGGGCATAATGGGGAAATGGGGGGCAATGCCGCTGTCGCCAGGAACTATCTGGGTCTGCGACAGCGACTCAAAGGCCCCCACCGATGGCTCATCTGCAGGACAGTGGTCTCATATGTGTTCACAACTGAAAAGACAGAAACAAAACTAGTGCTTTAATATTTAAATAAATTGACTGAAGTAACAAGAAGACAAAATGTCAAATTTTTTGCCTTTTTATTTTAATATAGCCAACATAAACCAAACCTGCTGTCGGCAGTATACATCCTAAGAAAGTTTAAACAATACATAAACTGCACCATGATGTTAGGTGCAAATGTGGTGAATAGCTAGTCAGGATCCTGAGGTAAAAAGAGACAAGTCTCTTGTTTCCATAGTAACAGCAAGTACAGTACAGAAATCAGTGGGCTGTGTCCTGACAACCTCCCCTTACACCCTCACTAACTGGTATGTAGACAAACAGATGTAAGGATGATACAAAGGAACGTTGATAATCTATGACAATCTCCAGGTAGAACAAAGAAACCCAGGCAACAGCACGCTCCTTTAAGGTGAGTTAGATTACAATTATACCTGTCTTAAACAATGCATTCCAGTGATAGAAATACCTGTGAAACCAGTAAGCTCTTGGTAAACACATGTTGTCAAACATACCAAACACTTTCCATTTAGCTTTGCAACAAGTGATTAAAAATGCTGGTTAACTCAAATCACAAAAAGCACATATTTCAAACAATCCCTTGTGAGTTGACAATCTCCTGGTAGAATAGTAGATACCAAACTAGCACCATTCATCAGTGCAGTGCTATATCTACGAATATTGTGTTAAACTGACCCTTTGATTACATAATAGAATGCAGCATGCATGTACCCAAGCTCTGTTAGGCTTAACTTCTGTTCTGAGTATTTTTTTAAAATCACCCTTCATTGCTGGAATACAGAAGTAGACTGTAAGAGATCACTTAGGAAAGTTTACCAAGCCCTCACAGCTCAGATGATCAGCAGTAAATAGATGCAGAGCTGACGCTAGAGTCACAAGACTTTTTTCCCAGCCTGGGAGAAAAAGCCCCCAGTTCAAGCAGTCATCTTTTGTCTCACCACAACACTGAACAACTCACTATTTCACACAGATGCAGCCATGGCCCTGAAATAAAGCCTCATTACCATGCGGGAACTGTGCCTCTTTATTACCATTGTTCTTCACTACATTGTCGCTCATGAATGAGCTTTGTTGTCATATCTTATGATGGCATTTCATCTGTGGACACGTGAACATAAAAGTGAGTGATGATAACTGATACCTTCATAAAACACCCTTACGTTCCAATGAGGACAGACACATGTAAAAGAATGCAGCAGGACAGGACAACAAAGCTGGAGGGCTGGAATTCCCAATGTATGTCCTCACTGTGTTGCATTTTTCAGCATTTCCTGTTCATACTGCTTTAGAGAGGTAGGAATGGGGCCTGGTGAGTATGTAAACTGGTGATTATCAGTCTTTCTTGACACAGCAGGATGGCATGCACCCAAACATTCACTGCAATTTAACTAATTGAGAAAGAAGTGGTTTTCATAGGTTCCATCTCACACACAGCTGTATGGCTTAATAGAAAATAACCATCCATCACTTTTGAGCCACTAGTCAGTGATATAGAGTAATTATTCAATAATATTACAGATCAAACATGCGAATCATTGGTATTTTGCTGTGGCGACCCCTGAGGGGAGCAGCCGAAAGGAGAAGATGATTCGATATTACATCAGAAAGTAATTTCCCTTTGGATTTCCAAACCTTGACAAATAACGCAAAATCAACAATGTCCACAAACAATACCTGCCTTAGCTGAGATTCAAAATAAAACAATCTCTTATCTACAGTACATGCTGTCAATAATGGCAATTACAAAATTAAATTAGGCAAATCAATTATATTTCATTGTACTGACAGAAAAGAACAAAAATCATTTGTGTTTCATTGGCTTTAAAAACGACTAAACGTTACAGTACAATTATTTCTGAGGCGAAGATAGTCACATCTGTCGTATTTTCAGTGCTCTGAGCTGACTGCAGAAAAAAAATTACCTGTAACTAGGTATAACCTCACACGAGTTGCAACACAGGTAATGCTAGGGTAGATTTAGGAAAATCACTTCGAAGGATTAACTGAAAGTTCTCACTTTCTAACTGAGCCAGGTTATCTCTTGAGAGAAAACTACTAAAACAGTGAAATCCACAACAGTCGCAAAATGTGCGCAAACAAATCAATGGTTTGGAAGCTCACACAGAGCCAACGTTGACTGGAACGTTACTGTTAGCTGCCACCAAACTTAACGTTAGCTTGGCTAAGTTACGTGTCATACAGTGAAACAGTCCCAACTATATTCAAGCCCATATAACTACTTCAACAGTTAAGTATCGACAAGAAAGGGGTGCAGCTGGACCAGCTTCAACGGTTGTTTACCTATGAGTGTTAAATTATCAGCTAACTGCTCTAATGTTTGCTATGTTAGCTTAGCCTGCTAAGCTAAAACTCACCCTCTTCTGACAGGCCAGGTTTCAGCGGTGTGTAGAATGTCGTGCAATTCAAAACTGTTTGAGATTACTAAAGTATTCCTTCTGTTTCATTCCCAGTGTAGTACTTTAGCAACGATGAATCCTCGTGGTTCCCAACGCTGTCAGTCGATTATAACATAGCTATTTCTTAATTATTATAGGTTAAAATCCCCACCCTTGAAGTAACTGGAGTGCCAGAATTGTCGAATCCCACTCCCAGGCAGGTCCAAAGATGGCTGCCGAGCGCTCCACCGCCGCCTCCCTTCGTGAAAACACGCTGGGAAGAATGTGAGGGAAGTTTGAATGCCCCCGAAACACCCATAAACAAACAAGAGCAGTATCCGCAATGGCGTTAGAAAAACTGAGAATTCAACTCCATAGCATGTTGAGTAGTTTGTTGCTTAGTTATGGTGACTGTAGCTGTGCGTCCGCCCTCCACATGCAGTCCTGACTGTTGGAGTAAACTATCTCTGACCCAAAAACACGAAGAGGCGGAGACACCGGAGCTTAATAAGAAAAACATAAGGCCTAAAGTTTCTTGAATGGTATGAACCCTTTTTATTTGTGGTGTTGCATCTTGTCTTTTCTATTTAAGAAGTTAACCGTGTTAATTCTATATAGAACTAACTGTTACTAATTTAAGACTCTATGTTCCAAGTACAAATAAAATTATGATATTCTAAATTCAAGTTAATTTTCTTCATGGCAGTAATGAAGAGGGATCCATAGGTCATTTCAAAACATTATAAAATTCACATTTTACAAAACCTACATACTGCAATACTGGTAATAATGCAATATTACTGTCCAGTTTTTTTTAATCTATTATGAATAAGTGATCAGAGATTTAACATAAATGTTCCAGGGATGAATGCTATATCAATGAGCATCAAAACCAAGACAGCTTGTTTAAAAAAAATATGTTCATTAGTTTCTTTAGTTTTTCCAATTTTGTACACATGGGACTGTTTGGTAATTCAACATCATTTAGGGCTTATTTAGTCCAAAATTATTTAGATCTTTGACTGAAAACCACTAGGTTTTCTTACAAAAGAAAAAAACCCTTATCTACATCCTCACAAAGTTAAAGAAAACACTTTAATAACCTAGGATGAGTAAAAGTTGAATTTTTACTCCAATTGACTTTCCTCAACAAACATGACTTTCCAACAGGAAACTCAATGCTTACATCCCCCAGAAATGCAAGAAAACCAGAAGTGACCACTCAGCCATCATCACACACCAGCAGCAAGTTTTAAAAGACTTGGAGGATCTTGGAGATAAGATTATATTAACAAGCATGTTTGCAGACTTCAGTACATCTAAGTGAATTTTGTCTTTTGCTATCTGGGTTTATGATGCATAATGTGAGACATTAAATATTATCTATAGTAGACTGCTTCAATGACATACACTTGGGTAGTAAGCTGAAAGCACAGTGATGTTTGTTGTCCTGCAGATGCTTGTCAAGGGACTACTGAGGGTCCAGAAAGTAGGTCAATATAAAAATTGCAAATTCCCCTTAAGCATTCTGGTCTTACAGAGAGATTATGTGACTTACATTATATACAGTATCATATAATTCACAGAAAAAAATCAGCTGCATATAAGGAGTGAGCAATGTTCTCTTCAGGCAGTGCATGTCTATTAGCATTGTTTACTAATGAATAGTCTGCTTTTGGCAGGTCTATGCATGATGCAACACTTTACCGCAGTAACATGTTCCCTGGATGAGCTGCTGTGAGAGCGACAAGGGAAACATCTGAGACATACACTATTTCCAGATAGGAGAGACAGAGACAGCTCGAGTGGCTTTGCAATCCTGTGAACTCCCACAGTGGAGGTTTAGAGGACGATTACAGAAAGGATGATTGGGATTGTGCATCATCAGGCTTAAGGCATCACGTCTCCTGAGCGACACCATCTCAAGTGACATTTTTAAAAGAAACCTTAAGGTGTTTAATTGAAATGAATTGTACTTCAATTAGTTTTTATTTTTATTAATTGGTATGCAACCACGTTTAAGTATTTGTTTTACAAATTATATAACCAGTCCCTTACACAAAAGAGTAGAAAGTGCTATGAAACATTTATTTCACAAACATAATATTCACACCAAGGATTTATTTGGTGCTGCTAATTATAAATTAAATTATGTTTTTATGTGTTTTATATTTCTTACTTGTACTCTTTGTAAGGTTTTGCAAATGTGGTCCAAATGTACAGCACTTTGGCCTGTTTGGAATTTAAAGGACTTCATAAATAAAGTTTGTATGGTATAGTATGGTACGTATTTGTGGTACTTTTTTAAGAAAACATTTCCGGAAAGTCTAAAGACCCGCCTCTGTCTGACGTCATGACGCCGGTGCGAAGGCGGAAGTATGCCTGACTGTCGCACATGGTGAAAATGGCTGCGGACGGAGAAAAACAACAGGGGCACAGACCAGGCGTTTATAAACAGAAGAACAAAAGCCACAAACATGGCAAGCACCGGACTAAAGGTGAACTTGAGAGGGAAAACAAAGGTAAGTCTTTATGCGTTGCTGCAAGTGACAGCAGCCAGTTACAGCGGTGTGACTTTAGTTTATGGCAAGCCGCTGCAAACACACGTGTTAGGTTTTCCATTGGCTTTGGCGGAGGTGACAATTCAGCAGATACGTAATACGTACTAGCAAAGTAAAACAGTCCTCCATTTGTTCTGTACTAAGCTGAGCAAAAGTGCATGTTCATATGAATTTAGTGTGGCCAACAACCGAAGTGAGCTTGTTTGTCTTATATTAGAGAACCTTTCAGTTTAGCAGATATTCTCATGCCGTTTTAAGTTGGTGAAATCCGGTGGAAGATCATGGCAGTTGTCTGAAATCCATATAAACTACCTTACGAGCTGATTGTGTTTCATGATTGTTACCACATTGTTAAATGCCTTATTAATTTACCATAGTGCTTCAGTGAAGGTGAATGAGTTCATTTAGACGTCTATCTCAGACTTCACTTTGTACAATTGTACTTGAATGAAGTGAAGACTATAACGTTATTTTTAGGATGAAGTTAGTGCAGGATGCTGTGCACAGCGAGATGTTCTCATTTGTTCATATGTCAACATGATTACACAAAAAAATGAAATTTTGATTTCAAAGTAAGTCAACTCATGCTCTTGGGCAGACCCAGATTTTTGTCTTTTTCACGCTTTTTCAACACTGCTTATACCTATATGAACTGTGATAATTTACATAGTATTTTAAAATGTGCTTTATTGTTTGGTGGTCATCAGCCATCAAGCCACTTCTACATGAGTGACACGATCCCTAATCATATGGTAATTATGTGTATCTTCCTACTGAACCTTAACTTCAGTTTTAGTGTGTGAGCAAGATGTCATCTTACTCGTGCAAAAAGTGCACACTAGATCACAAATGGCTCAGTCTATTTCTGATGTCACAGTTTTGCTTAAAAGGAAACATCAATCAATCAATCTTTATTTGTATAGCGCCAATCATAAGCGCCGATTATCTCTAGGCGCTTCACAATTCAAGGCTGAAATCTCATCAATCAATCAATCAATCAATCAAACTTTATCAAACAATCAATCAAATTTCTGCGCTAGACAATGAGCGCCACCACGTACAGGGGGACTAAGACCATCTTGACAGACAACCATTCACACTCACATTCATGCCTATGGACAATT
>JAQQAE010005521.1:0-17539 GCA_029823295.1 Pseudamia nigra | reverse complement strand
TTTTGGGTCCTTCTCGGCCGAGACCCGGAAGTGACTTTTGTTGTCCGGGTCAAAATTTGTTGTCCGATGCAAATTTTTGCAGATTTTTTCTTTGTTATCTAAATTTTTTGTTGTCGGAAGCGTTTGTTATCAGGGGCACCACTGTACTTGTTTTTGATAGGAAGTGCTAATGGTTTTTGATATCTTGAAAATTGCTGAACCAATTTATTTGAAAGTTGTGATGGTTATTGATGACCTATAAATATAAATTCTCCACAAATCAACCTTTGGGATAGGTCAGGGGCAGGCAAATCCAGGCCTCGAGAGCCGGTGTCCTGCAGGTTTTCCAACTGCCTCTGCTCCGCCCACTGTATCTTCCAGCTTCTGACTAACTGAACACACCTGATCCAGGTAATCAGCAGTGGGTAGAGCAGGGGCAGTTGGGAAACCTGCAGGATACCGGCTCTCGAGGCCTGGATTTGCCTACCTCTGGGATAGGTGGAACTATTGCTTTTTGATAGAAGAGGCTACTGCGTGTTTCAAAAAGAATGTATAACTCAAAATTATCTGAAGTGATTTACTTGAAGCTTCTCATTAGGGGTCACTACTGCTTGTAACAGCAAAGATTACCAGTGCATGAAAGTGGATGAAGCAATTTAGTTGAAACTTGCCACATGTATTAACCACGTAAAGACTTTTAACATTAATTGTGCAATTCCCTTTCAATATGGGACACTGCTGCTTGTAAAAGCAAAAGTGCAATATCTTTAAAGTGGCTGAATTAATTTGCCTAAAACTTGCCATAATTGTTGACCAATTAAATATCGCCATCCCGTCAGTTATCGGGGTAGGTGGTGCTACTGCATGGAACAAGGAAAGACTAAAAAAATCACCAACAAGTCATTGATTTGGTGGTTGCCTGTTTTCAACCAAACAACCTCTTAGTACCAATCGCTGTTGAGATTCAGGCAGATGTTACTCTCCTGCTCTACGCTGTGGCTCAACACAGGCTTAGAAAAGCAGCTGCAGTGTGAAACATTGTCAGGGTGTTTGTATATAAATTTAGCCTTCTAATTTCGACTGACAGAAGAGGGCTGCATTTTCAGATTCAATTTTTTTCACTTGATTTAATTTCCTCAGCTTTACAGGAAAAAGTTGATGGGGGAGGGGGCTTACTTCCTGGATGACACTGAGTGGTGTTGGCAACATGAAAAGGACGTGATTAATTTTCACATCTCAACAGAACTCAACACCTACCAGGAGTTGATGTGTGACAGGTTTACTCTACAACCATCCAAAAAAGGAAATAGTATTTGGTGTTTATCCCTCCATAGTATCACCAAACTAGCATGTTTTTCCCCTAATTTATCACTCCTCCATATTTAGCTTGAGCTCCTTAATAAATTTCACCTATGTGACATTGTGCAAAAATGTGATTCTGAGACTATTCTCAGTGCAACCTCTAATTTTCAGCAAAATACCAACATTTCTGCATTTGTCAGCCGCCCAAGGCATGTGATTTTCTTCCGGCGACTGGACTGGTTATTCGGATTGAAGATATTTCACTACCTATCCACGAAGCTTTTTCAGTTCTAACTGGTGTAATGCAGAAACTGAGTGAGAACCTCCACAGACATTTGTCAGCTGCATTTGTGCTATCACATAGAAATGAACCTCTTGCGCTATGTGGATGCCCTCCACCCAAGTAGCACAGATATGCAGTGCAAAGCAGACTCATGTTTAGGAATATCGTATATAAACCTGTAAAGGGGCTGCTTGCACTGGCTGTTGTGCAGCTATGAAGATTAAAAATAGACAGCTCTCATTAATTTTGTAATGGAAGTATCATCTACTTTTTGTACATGTGCATACAGTTGTTGCTTAATGCTGATCAACAGGCTGCAATTCCATCATCACCACACAAAAACTGCCTGGGAAACAGCGAATAAAACAACATATCTTATTAAAATAAATGTCAGCTTTGCTCACATTAATTTGTATCAGTTTCATTGCGATTGTGAGGTGAATTTTTTATATATCACAAGTCATGTCATCAGGTTATGAAACAGCGCTATCACATATTGTGGAGTTTTTTTCATGCTACACAGCTCAGAAAATGCTACGTTGCACAGGAATTCCACCTCCGTGTTCAGTAGACTGTTATTTCGAAACAATCTTGTCAGTTTGATTGACGGTCTGTTTGGTGTGCGTAGGATGTAATAGTGCTTTTTCATCGCAAACCTGTGACCTCATTCACTGTATCTGCATATGCACAAACTAGTATATTCTCCTAGTGTACAGCAGAGAAATGTGTGAGCTGGACCAAATCTTGCAGCAGGTCTCAGAGGCCAGCGTTTATATTTGATGCACGTGTCGGAAAAGCACTGGTGAACTCTGTGTTCCTGTATGTCTCTCATTCACACATCCATAAACAACCTCTCTTTTTTCAGTCTGCTTTGTTGTATTTTTATTGCTCTCTACGTGCCTCCCTCTTTTTGTTGCGTTCCCTCGATTCCGAGCTCACTCTCTGGTCATTGTACAACAAAGCACCATTCTCTGCATGCTCAGCACAAGAAAACGTTTACTTTTTTCCTTTGCTCCCAATTCATTTTGATAGATTGTTCACTTACTTTCCTTTATGTTCAATGAATAATAACAAGATCTGCCATGCACACTCTCTCTTGTGAATTAACACACTGTCCCCTATACATTGTTTCACGGATGCATACTTAACACAGATAATGAGATATTCATGACACACATATATGAATTCATTATTCATTTGATTTAATTATGGGTTTTGCTAGACTAGACAGCGATACAGTATTTTGTTATAGGATTTCATGAATATGCAATGTATCAGTAAAGGCCAGTCAGTTTAACAAACCATTTACCACAACATAAAAGAGAACAGGACAGTTTATATGATAGACTCAGCAGTAAATCGGTTGTAGCTATTTCCCAGCAGTGCTTAGGTTCTCTTTAATGTAAAGGAAGAAAAGAAAAAGGTGACACTATTATGTATAAGACAAATGATTCCTAACCACCTAGTCCTGAAATAAAGTTCTGTAGTTCCGATTGAGGCCACCCCACACCACAAATTACCAGTTTCATATGCAGTATACCAGACAAAACCATACGTGCATAATTTTTTTTTTGTCTGTATTTCATATTATACTTCGAGTATAATGACATGCAATGAAAGTCCATTAAGAATAATTTAGTTACTGGAAGTTTTCTTGCTAAGCACTTGCTTGAAGTGTTGGTTTATTTGAGAACAGGTCCTTAAATCCTCAAAACTCACACTTTTAGTCGTATTTAAACATCAAAATTCTTTGTGGTAATTTTAAATGACAGTGACAAGTGACATTTAATCCATTTGTTTCTTTACAACCATCAGCTGCAAGAATAACTGAATGATGGATCATTTTCACTACGTCCTACTGTATATGAGGTGTGTACTTGCTAGAAAATCAGGATACTTGAAAATGCAAACACCTCATCCTGTTTTCTACCACGCAAAAACAATAAATAACTACATACTAAGACCATGTTCTAGTGTACAAAAACATGTCCCGTAAAATAAGCAGCTGCTGTGCGCATTTCAAGTTAAACGTTCATTACTTTCATTAGAACAAGTTTCAGTTTATTATGCTGTACTAAGTGGTCAAAGTCAAAGCACTTCTCAAAAGCTGCCTTTATGTTTGCTTTCATATTAGTTACTGTAGTTCAAAATTACCTTAAATAAGGACGCCTCCATGTTTTTCCAAATTCGCAACTGGAACACGGTCAGCTCAGAATTTACATCACTCCCAGTTCCAACCTCTGAGTTCCGAGGTACCGGTATATGGAAGGCACCATTATTCACTGTCATCCTGGTGCCGAGCATAGCAAACTTTGACTTGTTAGTGTGATAACTTTTGAATTGAGATGCCTAAGGTGAGCAAACTTTCACCAAAGGTCAAGACCTCAGACAGATTTGAAAATGGGTGACCTTAGCCATGAAGTACAGGTCAAAGGTCAAATTATCAGATTTTCTTGTTAGCATGATTACACTTCAAACTAGAGGAAATGGTCACCATACGTACTGAAAGGCAGTATGACATCAGTCATGTCCCTCAGTCAGTTTTTTGAAAGTGGTTGACCTTGGCCTTTAGGAAAGGTCAATTGATTTCATTTTCTTCCCAGCATAATTAGATGTATGAGGTCATGATAAGGTGAGTGGTATCACTAGCGACTGGAGGTATTTTCTCTGTCAGTGCGTGGTGGAAGCGTTATCTGGTACAGTAAATGCTACCAAAAGGTGCAAGATGAGCACAAAGAGCCAGATTGAATTTATTGTCCCATGGATTAAATAAATATGCTGTATGTTACAATTATGGTATAATGATCAAGGGATCTGCGATGAACTGGCGACTCAGCCAGGGGGTACCCTGCCTTCGCGCACGTCAGCTGGGATAGGCTCCAGCACCCCCCCCCGACCCTCACCAGGATTAAGGGGTAGAAAATGGATGGATGGATGGATGATCAAGGGATAAAGGCCACAATCTGCAGTTTCTCTGTTCAGTTTAAATCAAAAGATGAGATGTAATAACAAGTACATACTAAAAATGTGAAGATATTAGGGTTATGGGAGCTGCCATATTACCTCTGTGATGAGCCATGGAGTAGAGCAGTAGAACTGTGTCTTATAGAATCATTAATTAAAGCTGTCAGTCATGTATTTAACCCCCCACCTCTCTGAAAACACCTGTGATTATCCATCTCTGCTGAATATCTGCCCCTTGATCTTTCATCATGGAGAGGCTTTCCACAGAGTCTTGAGGAGGCACTGAAGTCTTGTTTTCTCTGTCAGACCAGCTGAATTACAGTACGCTGAAAGGTAATTATAAAACAATCACACACTGAAGTAAACAAAGTGACCTCACCACATGTACAATGGTAAACAATCCACCAGCGATGCAAACATCCATTGCGATCTGAAGTCATGATTTTTGACACTTCCAACATATCCTCTGGACCTTTCTTTGAAGTTGCTACATTGAACAAACTAAAATGAAGTCATACCACTTCATCTCTGCCTAGCATTCCTGCGGATTGTCTTAATGATATACAGTAGAAACATGAAATTATAATAACTCCAGCTAGAAGACCAACATTCCTGCTGGTGCTTTTTCAACCTCACAGTCAAAATAAAGCGCAGGGGAGAGAAAACACTTCAGCCAAGCCAAAACTGTACCTCCTTTGTAGTGGTTGTAGTGATTCCAACTCTTCTGTGCACATTTACTCTAAAGGCCATGGTCAGCAGACATGTCCTCTTGCCTCTTGATGTTTCACATCTTGATCAATCCAACCCTGTACATTTAGACACTGTAAGATATTGTTGTTGAGATCTAGCTCTCTTTTTCCTATTCTTGGAGGCTTTCTCAGGCTGTCAGCGTCACTGCATCCGTTCCATTCCAGGTGACATGCTGAGGCTAGTAAGCTCAGCTAAACAAGCAAATAGAGTCTATTTTTGCCAGTGCAATGTGCAGCCAACAATATGCAACCTACCGTTAAATGTGACTGCCAAGACACCAAAGTTGCTATAAAAAGTGCAAAATCATGTTTAATTAACCATTAGAAACACGTCTGAGTGCCTCCAGAGGTGTTCTTAAACAGCCTGAGCACTATACTTTATGTTAAACAAAGTGTACAACATCCCCTTTAGCATCATATTGCTTCTACAAGATAAAAGAACACAACCAGTACAGGTTTTACACATGTAATTTGGGTGAAAAACACAGGAACTGGTGATGTTTGTGTTGTGCTTTTCAGCCTGGCGTTTGTAATCCTTTGTCTATTTCTTTTTTAAATAATTTACCCAACAATTCCTGTCGCCATATATAACTTATAAGTTCCACATGTGCATAGTTATGTAAAAGTGGAAATGATGTGTGTTTGTGTGCTACCATATTTTACATTCTCTCTCCTTTCTTGCGCTGCCTGAGAAAGGCTTATTTTAGGTGTTGTCGCTTTGAGCCTAATGAAATCAACCAAACATCACAACTGCAGGCCATGCCTTTCAGGCGATGCTTGCATTATGAGTAATTAATCTGAAAGTGCTATGATTAATCCTGCTACTTCACCCCCTGGGGCAAGACTAGATGTCTGTGAAAAATCTTCTCGCACAAATCCTCCTGAGAACAAACAGTGCACATTTAGGTTCCTGAAGTCTTTAAAATGCTGCACACATCTTCTCACATCATGTCATTTGCAGACCACTTGGCTTATGGTTTTTCTACAAAGTAATCCAAACATTATGTGCTTATTATATGTATACATGTATTTCTGTTTGCTGATAACTGGCAATGTAGCTCCATATGCGAAGTAAAAAAGGTTTAAGATCGCCTGTAGGAAGATATGAAAGTGCAAATCAGCTTTATTGAGCTACAACCGCAGAAATAGCACTTATAAATGCCAGTCATTTTTTTATTAAAATACATAACAGGATCAACTGAAGTTCCTTTAAAAAATTAAACCGATCATGAATTATACTAGTACCTGTGTGAGACATCCACAGAGGTTCGGTTTAGGTTTTCATTAACAGGAAGAGCGTGGGATGTCCACCTTATTAGATGACAAAGGACAACACAAGGTTACAATAACCGCTGTTGAACTCACCCTCCCTGTTCCTGTTGTCCAGATAGCATGGCTTTCATCATGTTGAGCAACCCTCGAGCACATAAATTGATTAATGCAAGCCTTTCATTCTAGACAGCTCTTGGCAAGATATGATCAGTGCCTCGGAAGATGCTCATGTGCTGGAGAGCCTGAGAGTCTCAGTTGCTGCCTATAAATCATCCACTCAAACTTCTTTTACCCAGTCCTCACAGCTACTGGAAAGTGAAATAATGTTTTCATTTGAACACAATTGCCAAAAATTAATATAATTGGCCTTGGCTGCCCTGGTATGTGCAACTTGGACCAGCCCAAAGCCTTGACAGCAGAAATGATTTTTTTCTGTCCACGTCATCAGAGGATTATTCTCTATGCTTGTCATTTTCTTTCCTCTCAAAGTAGTCATTACTGTTAATGTATCCACATGTTGTAGGCAGGCAGTGCCTCGCATCCTCGCTATTGTCTGTTTGATTAAGCTGGCAAGCAATTCCAAGATTTACTGAGAACCTACAGAAGGGGATAGACGTGAAGGATTTAAACCCCTCTCGCTCTCTCTGTGAGTCAAACTGGGCAAATTTGGAAAGAAAAAAATCCATGGTTAAATAGGCTTCAGTTAATTTATGTGTGTTCAAATTACCAGCAGTTGAATGTCTACATGTTGTTAGGGCACTTGCCATTCCAGAGTGTTGGGTACCTACCCCTCCTCTGTTCTTTTTGTTCAATCAGCCTTACTCCCCTACACGCCCCACCCCCTACCCCGCTTGAGTAATGGCCTGCGTCGACTTCTTGTCACTGTGAGAGGTGGTGCGGCATGGTTTGCCTCCGTCCTCCTGTTTCCATGCGTGTCCTTTCAACCGACTAGGCAATCCCAGCTGATATCTCTATCGACCGTGATTTAGCTGATATAGCCGCAGTCTCTCTTCCTCTCTGCCTTTACCACTCCCCTGCAATTTCTCTCCCTCTCTCTCTTTTTCCTCTTGTTTGGCTCCATCTTCAGTTCCTCCAATCTTGGCCCACTTTGTCTTTCCTTTTCTAATAATGTGTTGCCCTCTCAAGTGTCAATATATTCCAATTCATCATACCATCACATTTCCCCACCTGAAAATCCCTAGCAGTTCAGAACCTGTCAGAATACCTCTGAACTCAGATCAGTCATTGCTACGAATAAGTTCTGCATGGTTAAGCAGCATGAGAGCAGAGAGCTACTGAGCTCTTTAATAGAGGAGTGACTTGTATACAGATATAAGGTGAATGCATCAGGCAGAGGGATTAGAGCAGATTGATTAGGAGTGTAGACACAGAAAAGGTATCATAATGCAATGCTGGGGAAAAGGGCTGAATGTTGATGAAAGCTCATAATTTCTTTAAAGGGGAGCACATCCCGGAAAGCTTTTTTCACCTTATGGTGGCAAGCTACATTTATCATTTTGACAGGTATTGGTGTTTCTATCATCTGTGCCTATTGTAGCTCTTTATGTTAAGAGGATGTCCATACCAATACCTCTATGTTCATTCTGTGAGAGCTGTGACAGCTCACCTAAATCAGGCTCCTCCTCTGCAGTATGATTCCTCCGTGTTACTGCCAGGACCTGCAAGCCAGTGCGCTGTGAATTTGTAGCATGTATTTATTCACACAACCCATTTTCTTGCTTCACTATTTCCCTGTGTGTTTGCGCCGTGGCTGCCTGTTTTCTCTTTCCCCGTCTCTTCCGTCTCTCCCTCCCTCCTGCTATGGCTCACCCACCCTTTCCTCCCCCTCCTCACTCATTTGCTCACAGACTCTCTTTTCTCAGATGCACACACACGCACACAAACACACACAGAGGCACATGCTGTGCCTCGCTGGATCAGAGCCTCTGACTACAGTATGCCTTCGGAAGAGCTGCTTTATTTTGCGTTCATTAGACCAACACTTCAAGCCAAGGTGATTTTTGCAGGAGTCCAGGCTGTCCTGGAATTTTACCCATCCGGGATTCATTATAATACGACGGTGGTTTTAATTAGCATAATTTTCGCTGCAGCAGTCCGAGGCAACATCTCAGCCTCTGCCATCCGAGCAATCTCATCTGAGGAGAATCACCTGCCCTCCTCCAGAGACAAACACATGCAGCTGTCACGTTAACTGTCCTCAGTGAGAGGCAGCACAGCAGATCCGGACAAGGTAACAGGAGAGGATAAAGGAAAAAGGAGCAGCAGTGAGGGGAATGCAGCAGTAGTCTAACTGCTTGAGACTGAGCAGGTGGAGCGTGAGCGAAGGATCATACATTCTCTTGAAATAGACACAGTTGTGCTACAGTTGCATTCTGGTAGATCTCTGCTTCACCAGGGGCTACCGTTTGCTGGATTTGCTGCATCTGGGAGAGAGTAAGAGAAGCTGCTGAGAAATTATTTATTTATTTTTCTGGATTTTCTCCTTTACCGCGCTGCTGCAGATACTGCTCCCTCTCTCCTCTCTCACTGTCTCTCCCCCTCCCTATCTCTGCTCTCTCCTTTTCTCTGGCTAAAGGGGAACAAAAGCGCTGGGTTCTGCATCACCATTCATCGCCAGATCTACATTTGAGCTTATTTTTATCTCCTTGTTCGCTTTGCTTAATGAAATGATCCAGTTTCCCACGGATGTGCGTTACGTCTTCTGCTGCTGTGGAGGGGCACTCTTCTTAGTGGGCAGGCTCAGCTGCCCTCAAGCTCTACCTGTGGGCGATGGAGACTCTTATCAGAATTCTTGTCACATGAAGCTCTATCCTGCCATTTTTCTTTAAATATCATGGTTAAGGATCATGCTTGTTTGAAATTTTCCCTGGATTCATCTCTGCTCTTTGTTTGGATGCATATATTTTTCATTTTTTTGGATAAACTCATCTTGATTTCTGAAGATCAATCTTACTGATGTTTTGAAACCAGGTTTAAACAGTGGCTTATCTGTGTAGTAAACATTTTACCATGTCAAAATGTTAACCAGAAATAACTAGGATGTTTGCTCTCCAGTTTAAAAATTAACTGGATTTTTGACTGTCTACATAAAATCTCTTTTGGGATATTTTTTTTTCTCAAATTCAAAGGATATTTTTCCAATATTCCGTCAGCTTCCTAAACAGGCTAAGGGATCAGGAGGGAAATGGGCCCAGATTGCCACTGAGATGCCCTGTGGTCTTCAAGTGGAACTTCAAGAGACCAAAGCTGGGCCAAGTTGCCGACCCCGGGCCCATGTGGATCTAATGTATATGTGTAGAGTCCTTTCAGCCACATCTCTGCTTGGACAGCGAAGCAGCTGGTCAGGCTTTAGCCTCGGCATGGGCTTAAGTTATTGTTCGAGACTAGCCTTCTGGTTTGCCTTGCTTACTGTACTACCAATTCAGACTGGAACAGCACGTGTGTCTTCTAGTCTCAGTACCACACATCATGTCCACCATTTCCACAATAAGCATGGCACTGTCCCTATTGCCATCAATAGGATGCCTTTCCTCACCAGAGGAGGACATGGTAAGGCATTTTCTTCTGTGTTGATTTCTCTTTTGCTAATACACCTATTAAACTGATTCCAGTCAGTTTAATAGAAAAACTTTGAAATGAAATGAGTATGAGCATGTTCATACCATGTGGTACATTGTTATTGGTAGCTTTTGCAGTGTAAAATGATCCTGAGCGTGCCAATATATTTCCTTTTAAATGGGAGATTTTTGGTGACTCTATTGTGAAACACAGCTGGATAATGGATCCTTTACTAACTATAGATGTGCTGCAGCTTCGTGCTTCATTAAACTCCTTTATCTGCCCATCAGTATCAATAGTGGCTGCCCTTTCTCCATGTTGATTTCCTGGATGCTAAAGCATCATCAGAGCCGTGTCTGTTATGTTGACAATACACATCGATGCTGTGATGAATTGTCAGAGCTATTCTTTTTTATCTCTTTCTGTGAGATTCACTGTGATGCATCTGCCTGTTTTGTGCAAAAAGTGATTGCTGTTGGATCGGTTTTCCATGGCTGCTTCGACATAAAACAATCATCCTGGGATTTATACCAACATTTTCCTATCTGATATGAAAACTGTTTCAGTATTCTCAGCTGTGGGAGTTCATAAGACACATATAAGGTGCATTCAAGTGATTGTTGACCTATCCTCTACAATCTACATCAGATTGGTTATGCTGCTTAAATTGGCTCCTTCAAAGCACAGAGACCAGTGTCATTGCTCCCTTTTATATTGCACTTTGAAATTCCTGTGCTAAGATTCGCTTTTATGTTCTATAAAGAGACCAGATAGATTTGTAGTGTCTTCTTCATCGCAGCAATTTTGCAAAGGGCCTAAAAATGTGATGAATTACATCTGTGCTATTATAGCCATATAATCCTGTACCAAGCTTTTACAGCCATAGCACAGCCTGTGATCAAACAGGCTCATAAAAAAAAAACACTTCAAAGAACTTGCTGATAAATTTTCCATTACCTTTACTGTAGATATCATACTGTAGTGTAGGTAGTTTCTTGAGTATGTGCTTCGGCACGAGAAATTATGTAGTTATTCACAAGTCATGTCCACAATAGCGCACTGAGTGGAACAGCTATCCAAACAGTAGTTACTGTTAATTGGCACATTTTTTGTTAAAGTGCTGGAGCCTGAGTGGATTATGTAATTTTTATAAAAGCTTAAATGCGTCCAACTGTCACAATGCTGAAAAATAAAGCTAAACATTTTTTTGACACTTGCTTTATTCAAGTACAAATTTGTGTGTGTGTATCAAGGCCAAAGACTTCTGGGGGCTTCAGGGCTGTGGCTATTTTTAGGCCACCTACGCTGCTGCAATGCCTCACACTCATCATCCTAAACACAGGTAATAGCATGTATTGTTACACTGGACAGCTAACAGGATCTGTCAAGCTTCAACATACTGATGAATTCAGGACATTGCTATGAAGAGCAGAGGTGGGTAGTATTTGCATGTACGTGAGTAGTTTTTCTAATTAAATGTGCATCTGAGAGTAGTTGTTTCACAGAATACTTGTTACTCAGTTACATTTGAGATGGTAAAAAGCTTGAAATGAACAAAAATTGCATTAAAAAGTGGACAAAATAATGAAGTAAATCAAGAAAATGAATAAACAAAGCAACATCAGAAATGAGCAAAAAAATTACAAAATGAGTATGTAATTAACAAAATAATTAAGAAAATGAAGAAAACTCTAAAAAATAAAGTAAATTATAAAATATAAAACATAGCAAGCACAAACAAACAAAATAGGCAACAAAATATGCCAAAATGATTGCAATGTTCAACTAAATGAACAAAAATGAATAATATAATCAGGAAATCCAGCAACAAAGTGAGCAAAAAGGATAAAAATAATTGAGTGAGTTAACAAAAATGAACCAAATAAGCAACAAAAACTGAATGAAAAACAAATTAAGCCACAAAATGAGTAAAACTGAACAAAAAGACTTGTCAGGCAATATATAAGGCTGTTATGAATTCTTTGTTCTTAAGTTTATGAGTACTTCTACTTGAGTCACTATGATTATAAAGTAGTACTACTTTTCCTAGAGTAGTGTTTCTGTGTACTCTACCCACCTCTGATAATACCCAGAGGAGCAACAAACGGGATCATTTTCCTCATTCGAAGAGTGAAACCACTTAAACAGCTTTTCACTTCAAGAACATTTTTTGCAGACATTTTCCACCAATAGACTTTTATCCTAGCTTTACAAAACACACCTCAGTTTTCTCTCGATAGAAGACAATTTGGCCACTTTTAAAAAATATTTGGCTCTTGTGTAACATTGGGCTGTTTTTCTTGCTCAACTTTGCTCTGTTCGCAGCTAATGATCACAGTCATCTTATAAAATCTCTGCAGACCATCCAATTAAGAAGTCTGTTTTCTTCAGAATATGTGCTAAAACATCTCCACTTCACTTTCATCTTTCAATTTTGAGATGCACCCTGTTTCTCAAAAGTCATTTAACATTTTAATTGAAATATAGCTGCAGCTGCAAAATACATCAATACGGTTATTTAAAAGATGTTAACAGGGGAATTGCAGTTTCTCTCTTTTAACTGGCTTGTTTATTTTTTATTGAAAGTGAAATGACTGGATAGTTAAGTGTTAAATGTACCCAGAGGTGGGTAGTACTCATGTACATGTACTCCTTTACATGCACTTGAGTAGTTTTTATGTTCAAATAAATGTACTTCTGAGAGTAGTTGATTCACAGAATACTTTTTAGTCTTACTCAGTTACATTTGCTCAGTGAGTAGGAGTTAAAAAGTTGAAATTTTAAAAAATGATCAAAATAATGAACAAATTAGTCAAGCAATATGTACAAAATGAATGAACAATGAAATGGGCAAAAGAGAATAAAATTAACCAAAAAATGAAGAAAAAATTAACATAATATGAAATAAGAAACACCTTTAGTAGAGTGAAGTAAGTTAATCATTAATCAAGTACGTAAGTTAAAAAAAAAAACAAAATAACCAACAAAACTGAGCAAAAAAACAAAAATGAAATAGGCAGCAAAATGAGAAAAAATATTTCAGAAAATAAACAAAAACTACCAAACCCCTGTTTGAATGCAATATTTAGGCTGTAATAAACTCCATGCAATGATTATTATGTTATGCAGTACATTAGTTTTTTTATGAGGTACTCTTCCTGAAATACTTATGTTTATGCGCACTGCTACATGAGTCATTAGAATTGTAGAGTAACAGTACTTCTATCCATCCATCCATTTTCTACCCCTTAATCCTCGTGAGGGTACTTCTACTTGAGTACTGACTGTAGCTCTCAGTATTATTTGACAGTGCACCTGTATGTTTTACTCAGTGTTCAGCCCAAGTATCATATCTGGCTCATCATAAATAAGGAATGATGTTTCCATGTGACAAACAAAATGCTCTGTATTAGAAGTAAATAGTCAAAGTGCATAGGGAATGTGAACACTAACTGACCAGTGGTTTTATAAGAGAAGGGATGATATTACACAACTAATGTGCTTGTAGACTTCTTCAGCTCATGTTCAAACCCAGCAGTGTCTTGATAACTCAAAGGGTTTTGTTTTTTGTTTAACGATTTTCAGCCAGCAAAGCACCTCTAAAATCCAGTGATTTTTCAAAGCAAGTTTCATGCCGGGTCGTGTTGAAAATCCTGAATCCACTTCACTGTGAGAGAGGAGACCACAGCATGACCCCTGGTGCGAAAGACCTTGTATGCACTCACATGGAATCCAAGAAGACTTGCACTGTAGATGACCCCCACATCCTCTTCCCAGCACACTAGCATATTCAATACAGTGGGTGAAAATCTACTGCAGTCTATTTTCTAAAGCTCTGTGTTATTGCAAGAATGGTCTGACTTTGGTAAGGCAAAGAGCAGCTAATGTTTCCAGAGATGTACAGTATCTCGGCTGGAGGAAAGGCTGTAGTGAGCTCCTCCAGCACAATTCAATATTTTAAACTCAACTTAACCAAGTATACATGGGACTGAGATCAATGTATTCATGTAAAACTGATTTTCAGTGTCTCTGCCATTGTCAACTATAGTGTAAAGTTCAGTTTTTTTGCTACAGGAGCTGCTAAAAGGGAAAGCAAATGCACAGGGGCATTGAAAGGTCCATCAGCAAGGGCTTGATTTTCTACAGGTCACATTACATTACCCTCAAGGATGATAGTGAAGCAGGAGTCTACACAAACACATGCAATAAACATAAACTGTTTTACTGGTACAGCAAACACTTTCTTCCATGCTTATGCAGGCACCACTGCTGAATTTGTATTAGGTATTACAAGTATGTTGCAGTATTGATGGATAAGCAACCTGCTCTCACCACCCTTTACATACCACAGCTACCTCGCTACATTCAATTTTCAATTCAGTTTTATTTGTATAGTGCTAATCATAATCGATGATTATCTCTAGGCGCTTCACAATTCAAGGCAGAGACCTCAAGACTATACAGAGTAACACGGCAGCTCAGGGTAGGCGGCCATCTGCCTTGACCGGTTGGGGGTTAGTGGACAGAGGAGAGACAAAAGAAAAGAGCAGAGATAGAACAACAAACAACGCAGACACTGGACGACATCCACAGACACTGCACCGGTCCACAACCAGCAAACACACTGCAAGGACATCAAGAGACCTAGAGACCTAGAACGGTGGGAGGAAGCACAAATCTACAGGGAATATGCAAGTTAGTATGACAGTATTGCAAAAATACAAGATAAGAAGGAGTGCGGTAGAGAAGGACAGAGAAAAAAAGGCGACCAGAGAGAGGGTGAGAGATGGAGAGAGAAGATGAAGAGGGAGAGAGGGAAGGAGAGAGGGAGATAGTGGGCTGACTGTATTGCTACATGCAATATAGGCATATAATTCTCATAATATGTCAGTAGTAGACCCTTTAAATTAATGTACATATGAAATATTTCAGTTGTATCTTTTAAGGTATTTTAATTACTTCCTCTTGTACAAGTTTGAGGCAGACATCTCCTCGAGGTGCAGGCAGAAAGTAAACAGGCCGGATCATGTGACCATTCACACTAGTTACATAACATTAATACAACATAGATGAGACAAAATTTGCATTAGCTGCCCAAAGCAAAAAACAACACTTTTAGAGCTTCTAGAATTTAAACAAAATTGTGGGCGTACCTGTGTACCTAGTACACAGACATGTTACAGGTTCTTTAATTTTAGGCATAAAAGTACCTGGTTAGTATTATGATGTGTATTCTGTAAGTTATAGCTTAAAGGTACATTCTACAATGTTGGGAAACTACCTAGTAGCTGATCTGTGTGGCAGTCTGCTATTAGACAGGTGACCTGCCACTCAACATGGTTTACAAGCTCACAGTTGTCAAGCAAGTATGTCTGTCTATCATTTTATTCCTTTTTTTTTTACCTGTGCCAGAAGGAAACTGACATGCAGACTCTCCTCAATCATCCTGTGGTGTGATGAACTACACCTAATAGCGACCACTACAAATGAGTGCATGAGCTTGTGAGGTTGTAAGCTGTGTTGATTGGCAGGTCATCAATCAGTCTAATGAATGATAGCGGCCCCCTACAATCACTACTAGCTAGTTTCACAACATGGTAGGCTATATCTTTAAGTAAAACTTGATAATACAATTTCTCTTTCATTAGGGCTAAAATTATATATATTTTTAAGGCAGCTAAATTCCTGTTGGGGTAACAGCAGTTCCTGTTTTGGGAGGTGCAGTGGCTAATACTATCTCAGTCTTGGCATGTAAATGTTTTTGACCAAAATTATATTAAATCTGTAGCGTGATGCATGCAGGCTGGCTTTTGTCTCTATCTGAAGTTACCACAGTTAGTGTTTCAATAAAGGGTTGGGATGAGGGATGGACAAAAATGCTAAAATGTCTCAGTAGTTTTGTTGTGTCACCAACCCACAGTGTTCACCACCTCTGTCCACCTTAACCATTGTGATCTCAAAATGCCCTGCACAGTGTATTAACTACAGAGAAAAAATGAAACAGGCATCTATAGTTGCATGTGATCTGACAGTAAATTATGCATGGTGTTTGTATTCAGATTGGTGAGATTGGGCTCAGTATATAGGTGGTCAAACCATAGTAAACCAAGTTTGAGTGATTCACAGAATGAATTTATAGATTGCCAAACAAAATCCCCAATATAATATGTTCTGTTATGTCCATTGTTCCCAGACATTTTAAGACAACCATGAAAAATTCAACACACAATCCAAACAACCACTTCTAATGATACAAAGCGCATCAGTAACAACAAACAACAAAAGTAACCACACAGCTCATGCTGGTGGCCAGTGCCTTACAGCAAAGGAAAATATACAGGACAGCAGACGCATGAATTGCAGGGAATAAAGCAACTGCTAGAGCTGATAAGAAACAAGCTAAGACACAAAAGAAATGCCAGGACTGCAGTCCTTGTAAAATGACAATATAACACTTTGACCTAGCTTAGATTTATATGTATATGAACTGGTTTGCACGTCAGTGCAGTTGTGTTGGGTGTAAAGCCTGTTTTTCAAGAAAGACATAAGTCAGAAAAACATTATTGTCCTTTTTAAATCAATGGCTCAAGAAAAATACATGCAGGATTAAAAAAATGTATATACAAGATGAAATACATATGATCTGTTGCAGAAACTGTCTCACAATGAGTTTAAAAATCACAACCTGGTCTGAAATATGCATCAGTTTGTTGCTCATTCTCTCACATTGGTTCTTTTGCACATTTTAATTAAATCAATGTAGTTGCAGCTAATGTGAATATGTGAGTATTGAAACAAAAAATATCAACCCATGCTTCCATGTCAGACATACTGATGTTACGCCTTTGCCTCTTATCTATTTGTTCTCATCTAGAATTTTTAATGTACCACAGCATCTTAATCCATGAAAAGGAGCCGTTAAAAGACACCAGTCTGCTGTGAATAAAAACCTATATATACTCCACTGATCAGAATTAGGCCGTAAATGTTTATCTTTTCTGTATAGAAGGAATAAGCCTGAATTAAAATATAGCTTTGTTTTGAGCGCTGGAACAGAGGCTGTCCTTGAGGAGAAACACCAGTTGTCATTGCTGCAATGCTTCTTTGTAAAACCTTCACTGGAGATTTAGAAGACAAAATGTATGTAGGCACAATGAAAACAAACTGGCTTTTTTAGGGCAGCAAATATTCCAAACTGCTGCAACTTGCCTCCCACAATGTGCATGTCATTTTCATTTCATTTGGTGTATTTGGAAAGCGAAAGGTGCATATTTTTGTATGGCAACACATTTAAAATCAGATTTCTCTTTAAACTACATACACTGCCTGGCCACAAAAAAGTCGCCACCTGGATTTAACTAAGCAAATACAGTAAGAACATTTCCACATGCACAATGTGAAGGGAACTCAA
>JAQQAE010005520.1:0-17543 GCA_029823295.1 Pseudamia nigra | reverse complement strand
CTAGACCTTCTGCCTGGCAGTTCCAACCTCAGCATCCTACTACCGATATATTCACTATCCCTCCTCTGTACATGTCCGATACAAATGATAAAGCAGGCGGCCTGCCAGTCATCGTGGCTTACAACATCACAGTTGTTAAGTTTGTATGTCTGTTCTATTTTACCTGAACCAGAAGCTGAAGGAAATGCAGGCTGTCTCTCCTCGGTCATCCTGTGGTTAGATAAGCTGCAGATGTTGCTTTCATAGCAGCTACTGCGATGACTGTTTTAGCTCTTTGAGTGAGTGTATAAGGTCGTGCACCTGTGGGTTTGTAAGCTGTGTTGGCTGGCTTGTCACTTATCCAATCGTTTATTTTGGACCATGACAAACCATGGGTTAATGGGTAGCTTGCAGAGGTCTAGCTCTTAGTCTTGACAAGAAATGGTATAAATTACCTCTTGAGAAGGCAAACAGACTGTTTCAGGTGACAACTTTGATTCACTGGTTATTTTGTATCTATGGAAATGACAGAACTGTTGTTATTGCAATGTGACCAGCACCAGTGTGTGTCTTTGGGCCTTTGCTCTGCCTGACAGTGCTGTTGTCTGTTGTGTCTTCTTCCTTTTTTTATGTCAAGTACTACGATGCAACACAAATGGTCCATTTGGAGACAATAAAGATTTGCAATGACAATAACTTTGTGAATCTGATAAACTGAGGAGTAACTCAATGTGGCTACTTTGGACAATCTAAAGTGTGAAACCTGCTCTTTTGCTTAATGCATGATGTTAATTTCGATGTCTTCAGTATTAATGTACAATGGTGAAAATAATGAAATAAACAAAGAAAAAAGAAAATAAGTGAGGAGAAAAGAGATTCTTGGAGGTCTTTTTTCCTCAATCTCTCCTTTCTACACCAAACAGGAGCATGTTGTCTGGCTGATGTTTATCAGTCGTAGCCTCTTCTCAGTGCAAGGACAAGTTGTAAACTGTAGTCTGGAAATGCAAACACATATTTCTATCCCTCTCAAAAGATTCATAGACACTGATTAGATTCTACTCTGTTAGTCTGCAGTAAAGTAGTCTGTACTAAAGTTTAAAGTGGGGCAGTCCCTGCACACTGGAATCATAGCTCCCTTTTATGTTTATCTCCCATAACATGAATGTTTTGTGCAATGTGTGTGATGTAACTAAACTCGTATGGCTTCTGACTGCCACCAAGTCCACTGAGTACAAATCCCAACTCAATTTAAATTGGGACGTTGTGTAAAACATAAATAAAAATAGAATTCAGTGATTTGAAATTCTTTTCAACTGAGTACACTACAAAGACAGGATATTTATGTACAGCAATGTTCAAACTTCTAAACTTTATTGTTTTTTGCAAATAATCAGTCATTTTGAATTTGATGCCTGCAGTACATTCTAGAAGAGCTGAGACAGGGACAACAAAAGACTGGGAAGGTTGAGGAATGCTCAAAAAACACCTGGGGTGTGGTGAGGTTCAACACTTTGTGACCAACTGCATGAGCAAATAGTCCAACAGATAAAGAACATTTCACATCCTACATTTGCAAGGAATTTAGGGATTTCATCAATTACAGTCCATAATATCATCAAAAGATTCAGAAAATCTGGACAAATTTCTGCAAGTAGCAGCAAGACTGAAAGGAAACACTGAGTGTCTGTGACCTTCAACCCCTCAGATGACACTGCATTAAAAACCGACATCATTCTGTAAGGGATATTACCACGTGGGCACAGGAACACTTCAGAAGTTCATCTCTACATCTAAAAGTGCAAGTTAAAGCTCTACAGTGCAAAGCGAAAGCTGTATATCAACAACGCCCAGATCCATCGCCAGGTTCTCTGGACCCAAGCTCATCTGAAATGGACTGATGTAAAGTGGAAAAGTGTGCTGTGGTTTGATGAGTCCATATTTCAAATTGTTTTAGGAAATCATGGACGTTGTGTCCTCCAGGCTAAAGAGGAAAAGGACTATCCAGAATTGTTATCAGTGCAAAGTCCGACAGTCAGCATCTGTGATGGTATGGGGGTGTGTTAGTGCCCCCCATGGGTGATGCATATCTGTGAAGGCACCATTAATGCTAAAAGGTTCAAACAGATTTTGGAGAAACATATGCTGCATCCAAGCAATTCTGCACGTGTTATGACAGTGTGGCTTTGTAGTAAAAGAGTGGGGTACTTTGTCTGTAGTCCACGCCTGTCTCCATTTGAAAATGTGTGGAGCATTATGAACCACAAAAATTCAACAATTTGTGTTCACAGTTCCTAAACGCTTGTAAATTGAACGGTGATGTAACAAGGCGGTAAACTTGCCCCTGTCCCAGCTCTTCTGGAACATGTTGCAGGAATCAAATTAAAAATGAGTGAAGATTTGCAAAAAACAATAACATTTACCAGTTTGAACATTATATGTCTTGTTTTTGTAGTTTGTTTAATTTTATTTGTATAGCGGCAATCATAATTAACGATTATCTCTAGGCGCTTCACAATTCAGGACCGAGACCTCATGACTATACAGAGAGTAAACCCAACAGAACCACTGAGAGTAAGACAAGGACGACACGGGGGAGGAAAATCTTCCTTTAATGTAAAACAAAAACCTCCAGCAGAATCAGCGACTCAGGGTAGGCGGCCATCTGCCTCGACTGGTTAAGGTTAGTGGACAGAGGAGAGACAAAAGAAAAGAGTAGAGATAGAACAACAAATAACACAGACACTGGACCGGTTCATAACCAGCAAACACACAGCAAGGACATCAGGAGACCTACAGTCCTAGAGCAGAGGGAGGAAGCACAAAACTACAGGGAAGACATAAGTTAGTATCACAGTATTGCAAAAATAAAAAATTAGAAAAGAATAGGATTTGTGAATCCCGTTCTGTTATTCTGTTTTTGTTTAAGTTTTACACAACTCAACTCCACTGGAACTGGGGTTTATATGTATACAAGAGCAAAGGCCTGGGTCTGCACTGAAACTTTTTCATCGCAGCATCATTTTACCACACTCAGTTCCTCTTTCTTTTTTCAGAGGCCAACATGTTAAAGATAAGGAGGCTGTGCAAGTTCTGTGATGTGCGGGCAACCAGGTGCACTGGGAAGGGCAGCTGCAAAGTGGAGTGTGACATTACATCCATCTGCCCCAGTGACAACGATGTTTGCGTCAGCATTTGGTAAGAGTCCACTGTGTGAAAATGACAGTCCTATCTGACTTAGGCATTCAATTAAGGCACAGTCAGTGAGTCTCAGTGCAATGCATCAGATCCTCAATTATCTATGGTGTTGCACATGTCTTTTTATCAGTTAATACAAGCATTTGGACAAAGCTGAACGGCCTTTATTTGGAGAAGTGCTTTCACATATCAGTCTACATTATAAACCGCTGCATCTTTTCAATTCCAGCGTTTGTTTGACCTGCATCAGGATGTAACAAAATATAAAAGCCTCTGCAGTCCATCAGAAGTAGAAGAGTGGATAGTCACTGGCTTCATAACATATTTCATTAAGATGTTTGCAGTGCAGTGTGTTTTTAATTGAGAAATCTCCACACCTCTTATTCCCCACATCTTGTTGTAGGAGCAGTTTTCATGACATGGGTTACAAGAAACAAAGAGAGGAGGAAATCAAGACACAATGAATGCTCGTTCATCGGTCAGAGTGAGAATCATTTCCTCCCGAAGGCCCAAACATTTCCTTTAACTGACCTTTTCCTCTATTCACGTTGTCAGCCATTATCCCTTCACTAAAGAGAGCTGACTGAACTGTGACGGCACCTGAGCACCTAGCCACCAATCAGCTTTCGGTGAATGTGAGAAGTAGCAGGATGCAGATTTGTGTTGGTGTTAAAAGCTTAAGGCTGCACTGCTGTTTCTCATTATATTAGCAAAGTTGCGGGCATGTTGTGAGCTGAGGTTAGCAGAAAGCAAATGCACATGGACATCAGCAGCGCTTTAAAAGGTTCCTTATAACCACACAGCCGGCGCTGCTCAGCAGGGGAGCCGCATTTAAATATCTATATTTGTGCAGGTTCAGGGTTTTCCTTGTTTCCTGTTTGTAATGGGAAATTGAAATCTTGCTGTTAGTAAATGTGACCTCTGTGTTGTAGTCATTTACATAGTGCTGAGACTGTAGACTGCAGAAAGAAACAAGTATGACATTTAGACTTAACACTCCATCACTGTACAGCTGAAAAAAATGCATTATTCGAGCAAGTGTGTCCCTGCCATCACTGTTTTATGACACACTAATGCACATCTCTGCAGCAGGGACAAGTTAACAAAAGAATAAAGACCAGCTTTGTCTGAGGGTTTTGTTTGTGTGTGTTTTCTGTTTCTTAGGAGGAAGAAAGATGACAATGTCACGTTTGATACGATCTGCCACAACCCAGAGCATAAACTGCACGGTTTAGTCCTCAAGGATTACAACAACAGCAAGTGTGAGATGAAAGAGAGAAAGGGCATGGGCTCGCAGTTCTTCATCTGTTCCTGCTCTGAAGATGAGTGTAACGAGCACATTTTTTTTAACTCCAGTAAGTGAAGAGACCGTCTGTCTTACCCCTTCAATTCTCTATCTATATATTATGTAACATTTCAGCATTAAAATATAAAGGTATAGGCAAATGTTTGATGCTTTTATTAGTATTTACCATTATTATAAATGATCATGAATATCATTATAGGAGTGAGTGTTTCATGTGGATGCCTGTTTGTTTTGTCATAGTAACAGCAATAGAGAAGCATTTTGGCCTGAATGCATGTTTTTACTATTTTTTTTCGATGCTGCTCCATAGTCAAACAGTAAAGAGTTATTTTACTCATTGATTATATTTCAATATTACTCTCTTTTTTATGTGATGTGCGACCATTACCTTTTTGGAGCCACTGAGTTAATCTGTAACACACAATGGGCCTCATGCAGCAGCATTCTCTTACATTTCTGTTATATTTTCTTTTCTTTTTTTTAAGAGAAAATGAACTCCAGATGCAACAAACTTTCTTACCATCCAGATCTGCTCATAAGCATGTGTGCTGAATGTTAAGTCTCATTTGATTGTAAATGGGACACGCGTGGCAGATTGTAATTTGCATATGTGACACCTACTAAACTCCATAAAAGGGGAGGTGTGGTGCCGTGTGCAAACATCCGTCTTTGAGTTAGTCATATCAGAGATGCTACGAAGAAAGGGCAGTAAGAGACGGAAAAACTTTAGCAGCAGCAAAGTTGAAATTTCCTTTACATCAAACAAACAAAGGAAAAATGTAATCTTTCAGATTTTCAGTCACAGGAACTGCAAAGGCAACGGATGGATGACACTGTGAATGCTGTGTTTGCAGAGGGACACATCTTCAACTGCCGTGTGTTTCGCCTAAGTTTGGGCTCCAGGATATGACACAAATCCAAAAGCACAGTTCATGGCAATGTAAACCAGCTCAGGAGGCATTCATCTGTCTCAGCGGACAGATCTGTGCCGTCGCTAAAAACGCATTCTCATCAAACGCCTGCTTTGCCAAAGCATCTAACAGCAGCAAATGAACCATTGTTCAAGTGCTGAACCCACGACGTTATCCCAGTGGGTTTTATAACCTAGTCTTAAGTGGGTTCATATAAGATATTTTTCAACCACAAATTTAATAATCAATCATAGAAATTGCTCTAAAACATAAAATAATCTGAAACAAATTGTATTGTGTGGTTCAGCGTCCTAAAATTTAAAATGTGTTTCTGTGAACTGAACAGATCCTTCCTGGGCTGTGATGTTTTTCTCTTATCTTGGTAAGCGTGCCCTCAACCACTCGTAAAATTTTATCTTACCTGGAGAATTGGTGAATCCCACAAATCAATGGGTACAAACAAAATAAGAGAATATGCAGGATACTAACAAAAATATGAGAAAATTTGTTTGTATATGGTTTCTTGCGTGAGGTCCAATGTCAATACTTAAATCACCAATAGATAGTTGACTCATCTAATGTACAGTAGCTCTATCATTTGAATATATGTCACTTAACATAATGTGAGTGAAGTCTTACTCCATTTTCATCTGCAAAGTCAAAAACAACCTCCCTGATCCCACAGTACTTCACACCTACAATTACATTTCTGTTTGTTTTGACTGAGTGCCCCCAGCAGCAGAAATTACATACGTAAAACCAGAAGGTTGGCAGTTTGATCCTCAGCTTTTGAGCAAGACACTAAACCCCAAGTTGCTTCTCAGGTGTGTGAGCATGTGTGCGTGTGAGTGCAGATGTGTAGTAGTAGCAACACTGTGAGCAACTCAAATGCTGCATGTAAGTGCAAGTCCATTTACAATGTTTTTGTTGACTGTGCTTAAGGCTGCACGTTTCGGTGAAAAAGTCACTGCATGTACTGTGAGAAATATTGCAACCACAATTTGAGGCGACTTGCCTGCTTGTCCGGGAAAATACACTTATTACTCTTTTAGGTATGTCAAGTCGAAGATAGAAACTCGCTTAAAACGTACAAAAACTTAAAAAAAAGAAAAATAGGAGCTTAAAAAATTTAATGCAGGCTGTGACTTTCCTCTTATCTGTCACCTACGACACAGCTTCTGGTTTTTCCATTTCTGCAAATTAAATCACCCTTAAACTTTGTAAATTAAGACTTTTAAGCCTTTTGTGAAATTGCACAAGCTGGTATGTGATTATGATTGAGATGCAATTAATTGTGGAGCTCTAATTTACTTTAGTATAATAGCAAGCTACCATGTTAACAGCGGTTCTTCGAGACATATCAGTATTCAGTTGATCACAGTTGTAAAAGCTGCTGACGACTTCAGATGTTCTCTGTGCGTGAGAAAAAAATGCAGCAATACTTGGTGAAGCATGTAAAGCTTTATCTTTCTTACATCTGTGCCACATAACATGGTAACGTCATAGTCACAGTCACAGTCGACCTCGTATAATTATGCGAGTTCCTGTCAGCTTGTCATGTATGGTGTCATGCATGAATGCTAACACGTGTGCACTGTAATTGTCTCCAGATACATGATTACAAACAGCTTCAGGAGACATTCACTTGTAGACTCCAGTTACAACACTGGCTGTGGAGTCACATATATTTTGACTACAGCATCCAGGCAGTAATAACACCGAGGTACATTTCCGACCTGGCTCCGCACCGGTGCCAAATTGAAAGCATCTGCACAGCACAGACGACGTCATGGAAACGCATTGGCTCACTGTTGACAATGTGTGTGCTGTAACTTCTCACTGACTTACTACATACTCTGGGACGTGTTGTAATGAAGGAGACACAGTAAGAATAAGCTTCACTGCCTTTCAATGAACTGAACTGGTTTGAGGAGGTAAAGATTTTTTACGTTTTACCTCAGAAACTTTACTTCATACGTCAAAGCATTTTCACCTTGTTTTTTTTAAGTTTATGTAAGAATGATATTGTAGCTCACTGTCATAACAGCATCTCAAAAGCTTTACTTTTACATGAGACTCTGATAATATTATTGTTTCCCACATACCAACGGAAGTACTTATTGTCGCCATGGTAACAGTAACCTCATTTTGATAACCATTTTTGTACTGCCCCAGTAAGTGAATTTGCATGCACCTACAGTGCTGTGAAAAAGCATGCCCCCCCCTCCTTATTTCTCATTATTTTGCACATTTGTTAGATTTAAATATTTCAGATCAAAAAACACATGTTAATATTAATATACGGCAAGTGCGTCACAACCAGTTGTTAATTTTATGGGGCAACTACTTTTTTCACATAGGGCCAGGTAGGTTCAGATGGTATTAATAAATTAAAGCAGCTGTTCACCTGATTTTGATCCATGGACCATCACTCTGTGTAAGAAGCAACCTGAGACCACTGCAGTTCAGTATGAGGACAGGTGTTGAGATTAGTGTCATGTGAGGAGATGCTTTTTAATTTGTCTGCATATTCTTCATCTATCATAGTTTTACATGTCTGTAGCTACTGGTAAAATGAGTTCCTCTGTGAGGCTTTTTGCATTGTGCATCTTTAAGTACCACCGGATTTTTTTTTCTCTTACTTTTGCTCTCTTTCTCATGAGCGTCTGTTGTCCTTTGAAATTATGCAACATATTTTGCATAATATATTCAACGGGCTTGGCCTTTGAGAAACTGAGATGTGTCTCCATATGCCTCAGCAGTTTCGAGACTTCATGGCTTAATATGAAAGAAGTGTAGAGCATATGAAACACCTTATCAATCCCTTTGTTAGTAGTGAATGTAAATTAATATTTAATGTAGTCTTCAGTTTCTACCTGGTGTTTCCCTCTTATGTTTCCCTGCTTTGTCCAAACATCATGATCCATAATGGTGCTGGCTAAACATTGAGGATCACTTGTAATGCCTTGACAGAGCTGAATTAAATCATCACTGGAAAACTGCATTTTGTAGTTAGTCAGGTTACCTTGACTAACTGTTTATCACTTAAATGATAAACAGAAACATTTAAGTGTAACAAATATGCAAAAATAAGGAATCACGAAGCATCATGGCACTGTAATTTTTCTCACATAGCCCTTTTTTTTTTACATATTTTACTTGACCGTTGTGTGTCTGGTCAGAACTGTCTAAGGAAAGCTGGGTGGCACAGTGACGAGCTTGTTGCTTCTCCCTCCTCGAAAATCAAAACAACTGGCTGGGGCCACATTGAGGATTTCAGACATGTGGTTTCCTGTTTAGGAAAAAAAAAAAACCAGAGGGCCCAACTGGGCAGTCTGCTAGATGCCCCCCTTATTGACCCACTCCTCTGTTTTAGCTGCTTTTATCTTCACTCGCTCAAAAAGCTTGGATTTTTATATTCAGTTCAAAAACTGAAAATTTCACACTTTGCAGTTGGGATCTTTAAACTGATCTTAAACTGCTGGCTATTTTATAAATAATACATTAAATCACTAGGAGCTAGACCAGGCGACATAAAAAAGATTAAATTTAGAATTATAAAGTAGAGCAGGTTTACTTTGTTGTGTCTGGAGATATACTCTTTATAGGTCTTCTTTTATAACTTCAGCTTTCAAAGGCAGACCTCAAACACAGCCCAAGCATAAACTTTCACTGTTTTCCAAAACTGCGGACAAGCTCCCAGACACACTACCTCTTAAATTATAAGAATCAGGCATAGCCTACAAAAAGACACAATATGTGGTTGACTGGCCCTGGGTTTGGAGCAGTGTGCGCTTGTGGCTCAGACACTAACTTTAGCGTTCTGGTGCTTGGAGACGAACCACAGGGGAGGCTCAGGTTCCTCTCCTGCTCCGAGGAAACGACTTCACTCTGAGCTACATGTTGATACAGTTTACTTAGGCTGAATGTGAACTTCATTTGAAGAATTGTAAAAGCATACAGCAGTGGCAGTCACGACATTTCTTAATGTAATTAAGACTGTCATGGTTTTGTAGAATAAAGGTTATTTCATAATTATCATATTGTCTGCGGTGCCTCTTGAGTATTTAGATTTAAGATTTGAGTGGCACTTTATTGTCCCACAGTCGACGAAGTGTGTCTTGGGCTTCAACACACATTCTCTATCAGTGGTTTTTCAGTATTTTAATTACTTTCAACATTGTACAATAATACTGAAAACATCCAAACTATGAAAGAACACAGACACATTTAGTTTTGATCACCCTGTCAAGAGTTAATTTCTACCATTTCTTGTGTTCTTATTCAGAGAGGAAGAATGGGGACAGAGTCAGTATCAGTGACACTACAACTACTGTACAAATCCATGTCGTTTGCCTCATGGCATCACTACCAAAGTCATTCTTTAAGGTTTTCAGAAAAAGAGAAACACATTTTTTTCCAAGCATATGGGCCAGGCAGATAACGATAGTGAGTGGAATGTAACAAGCACTCTGATTGGCTGAGGATAAAGACAGTAAGGTACAGTGAATCAATGTCCTATGTTTTTATATGGTTTTTCTTTTTATATGTGCATGTCTGTTTGTGGTGCAATGTCCACCTACTTGTTTCCTTTGCTTGTTGGTTGTTTTTTTCACGTTTAAAATAAACAATACAAAAAAACCCTAAAACAAACAAGAGTAGAGTTAGGCAGATATCACACAGATATTGCATTTTGGCAACTAATGTTATGAGGCTCATGATATTATGACACACTCAGAAACGGGCTTTCATGACTGATTTCTGACGCTGCCAATTACACTTATCCTTTGTCTCGACGCTGCCACAGTCATCCTGTGGTTACATAATCTACAGTTACTAGCTCCATAGTAGCTACTGCTACGACTGTTTTCAACTTCGGGGGTGAGAGCATGAGCCTGTGCACCTACAGTACGAGGTTGTAAGCTTGACTGGCAGTTCGACTGTTCGACATATGTAGCAGACCATTACGAACGATCGGCTCCTAGTGAGTGTGTCAACATATGGATTTGTAAAGTAGTTGTAGTAGCACTAATAGGGTTATTGATTCTATACTCAACATTCCTCTGCATTAGACAACTGATTATTTAAAAGACATTAAGAAGGCAACAAATGAACTCTTGACGAGGTACACATTGTGAATTGAAAACCATTCCAGTTGATCAATTTACACTTATTTTCATTCCTTCTGGCCTTGCATCTCATATCATTATGTAAATAAGTTTTTGTTTTTGACCCTTCAGATTCCATGGATTCCCAGGTGGTGGCGGTCATCTTGGTGAGCCTGGTCCCTCTGCTGGTCATGGCGGTTGTTGTCATCACTTCCTTCTACTTCTACCGGGTCTACCAGCAGCGCAGAGCCAACTCCCGGCGCAAAAAGGGTCCTCCTCTAGACTTCAGTGATGCTCATGCCATCATGATTGATGACGAAGGGTCAGAGAGCAGTTCTACACACGCCAACCACCTCAACCACAACACCGAGCTGCTGAATATAGAGCTGGACATGCAGGTGGGAAAAGGGCGTTTTGCCGAGGTTTACAGAGCTAAGCTGAAGCAGGGCTCCTCAGTCAGCGAGGAGCAGGGCTTTGAGACGGTGGCTGTCAAGATTTTCCCCTACGAGGAGTACGCCTCCTGGAAGAATGAGAAGGACATATTCTCAGACGCAGATTTGAGGCATGAAAATGTGCTTCACTTCTTGACAGCGGAGGAAAGGAAGGCACAGAGACAGTACTGGCTCATCACGGCATACCATCCAAGAGGGAACCTGCAAGAATACCTCACTCATAATGTCATCACTTGGCGGGACCTGTGGCTACTGGGAGGGTCACTAGCTCAAGGGGTGGCACACCTTCACAGTGACCACACCTCCTGTGGCCGCTACAAAGTACCCATTGCACACAGGGACATTAAGAGCTCCAACATACTGGTGAAAAGTGACCTGACCTGCTGCCTGTGTGACTTCGGCCTGGCTCTCCGCCTTGACAACTCCCTATCTGTGGATGAGCTAGCCAACAGTGGACAGGTAAAGATTTCTAATCCTGTATTTGAAGGCTTTATTGGATTTTCCTCAGCCTCTGATCCTCCTAAAGATAGAGGGAAATCCCTTTTTATGAATTCAGCTGCCAACCCAGACATAGTAATCCTAAGCGCCTGCTTCATACTTCTTCGAGATATGATACTGTGATACTGTGGTGCCTGTTATACTTCAAGTCACTAATTTACAGTATTTAACATCTTTCTAACTGATTGATCAATTTCACAACATTTAAATACTGTGATGAAGCAATGTACAAATCAATGCATACATAGTCTTAGCTTAGAATGTCCTTAACATATTGAAATGGGAAAAAGTCCACTAATGTACACTACGAGTCAAAAAATTGGACACAGTTTCTACTTCAGTGATTTTTCTTTATTTTCATTATTCCTGTATTGTACATTAATACTGAAGACATCCAAATTGTGGAAGAACATGTATGAGGAAAGGAAAGGAAAGGAAAGGAAAGGAAAGGAAAGGAAAGGAAAGGAAAGGAAAGGAAAGGAAAGGAGCTAGGGTTTGAGATGGGACTATTGACTCCATACCCACCCTTCGTCTGCACTAGACAACTGATGGTCTAAAACAGACATTTTCAGCTTGTGGTCTGTGGCCCACTGGTGGCCCTTGAAAGCACTGCAAGTGGTCCCTGGCCATGAAGTTTAAATGTCTAACCAGGCCCATCATGAATGGGTTGGGCTGATTGTCCAAAGCTTGCAACCACATATCTCTTTCAGAGTGGATTTTCCACACTGACATACCTGAAGAATAAGTGCAGGGCAGAGAATGGAGCCAGAGAATAATATGAGACTGTTCCTATCTGCCACTATGCTGCCAAATATAGACAGACTCAGTGCAATTCACCACCAGAAATTTCATCTCAACAGGTAAAAAAAAAACTAATCTCAACACCTGTCCTTATACTGAAAACAGTGGTCCTTAGGTTGCTTTTTAGTAAGAAGGGTGGTCCATGGATGAAATCCAATAGAAAACCCAGGTCAAAAGCACATAAGACGGCAAACTCACTCTTGATCAGGCACAGGTGTGATTTGAAACCTGTTGCGGGTGACCACCTTGTGAATCTGACGAGAGAACGCAAAGTTGTCATCAAAGCTAAATGTGGCTACTTTGGACATAATTCCAGAATTGTTCTTTCACAGTTTAAATGTCTTCAGTATTGATGTGTAATGTTGAAAAATCAGTGAAGGAGGAGGTGTCTTTTTGACTGGTGGGTTGTGTGGATTTTTGTGTAGGATGTTTTATCATTCAAGTAGTTATTTCATTTTGAGGAGTCATGACTACTGCATATCTGACAACGTCCCTCTATATCTTCAGATGTCCTTCTATGAGACTTAGACTGATGAGAGAATTGTTCTTTTTTACCTCATGATGTCATATTGGACACTAGTCCTGTGACTTTCAAAGAAGCAATGACTGGAAACTCAAATCAGACAGTGTAACCTCATATTTGGCCCTAGTGGATCATTAACACATCACAAAAGGAAGCAATGGAATACTTACCATATGGATATTTTGTCACCTGGCTGCTTTGTTCCATGGTATTTATTATGCCCTGATGAGAGACATATTTTTAATCAAGCCTTAATTTCTGGTCCTTGTTACTCCTGGCCAGTGTCTCAATATTTGACACTATATCTTTGCATGAATAGAAGTGGTGCTGTAGCTTGTCATTATTACAGCGGCTCAGCAGCCTTGATTGATCGTTAATGGACTCATTAGTCTGATGTTAGTGACCAGAGTCATTTCAGACTGTGTTATAAGAATGACTCATTATGAACAGGCTTCACCCTTTGCTGCTCTGCACCCTTAATGCATTGTAATGCTGCAAATGCATTTTTAGGAAGTGCCAGCAAACACATTTTCCGAGGTGATAATTATGGTAAGACAAAGCACCATGTTATTATGCTCTGTGCTACCTTTGTTTTTGCGATTGTTTTATACCTGAAGCATGTTTTGGTTCACATCGGTGTGGTATGACATTTTTCCACAGCATGAAATTACCCTGTGGCGCTTGATTCATGCAGGTAAATAACTGGTACTGGGAATAGAGTCGGTGTCGATCGTGTCTTACGACTTAACTTCTTATATTTTTATCAGAAAATCTTGGCCTTCTGTAATGTCTGCTATATTTTATCTGTTTCTGCTGTTGAACAGGGTCTTTTACTGCAGCAAATGGATCAACTGATGGATCTACATAAATTTTATCTGTTGTTGCACTCTAACTGCCATACAGTATCTGAAAGATGACAAGTTACGCTGTAGATTCTATTATATTGTTTGGTTCACTGTCCTTGCTTTAGTTTATTGGGGTTTTTTCTCTGTTATTCTTTTCCTCAATTGATATTGTTCATTTTCTGTATTATACTGCCTGTTATTTTTAGTTATTTTGTTCACCTTTGTTCATTTGTGTTTACTTTGCTTCTTTTTCGTTCATTTTTGCTCATTTGTACATTTTCTTCAATGTTTTTTTTTTTTTTTGCAGTGACGAAGATATGTCTATTTTGTTCAGAATATATTCTGATTATGATTAATAGTTATTAAGAAATATATTTCACTGGTTTGGATTTGATTCAAGGCCATCCTAGTTTTGTTAGCAAACTAGCTAGTAGCCAGTCATTCCTGCTGGACCGATGTGAATGATTAAACAGGTGACCTGCCAGTCAACTCCGCTTACAAACTCACAGTTGTTAAGCTGGTATGTCTTTTTTTTACCCGTACCAGATGTTGAAGGAATCTAAAAAGCAGCCTGTCTCCTCAGTCATCCTGTGGTTCGAGCTACTGCGATGACTGTTTTCAACGCTGTGAATGAGTGCGTGAGCTTTTGCACCTGTGAGGTTGTGAGCCATGTCGACTGGCAGGTCACCTGTCTAATCAAGTACCACGGGCCGCAACAAACCGTGGGCTACCAGGTGGTTTCCCAACACCACCGACTGCACCTTTAAAGCAGCCCTCGGAAAATGTGACTGCTGTTTTTTTGCATAGTCTGGCGAGGGGAGCGACAAATACATCGGAGAGACTTGTATTTTGAATAAATTCGACTATAGGGTGTTCGTCACACTGACAGCCGCTAGAGGAGACGAGCCGCGACCGTTCCCCGAACAGATGCAACGTGTTCAGCAGAGTGCCTAATACACGTTTTTTTCTTCTTTATTATGCATTTTTTGGCTGGTGTGACTAACATGCCGCAGCGACTTTTAACCCGTAAAATACGGTAACTCATAAAGCAACCGGTTTAATGCACCTCCTTCCTCTGTGTCTCCTCATCTCAGGTGGGAACAGCCAGGTACATGGCTCCAGAAGTGTTGGAGTCAAGAATCAACTTAGAAAACATTGAGTCGTTCAAGCAGGCCGACGTTTACTCCATGGCACTCGTACTGTGGGAAATCACCTCCCGGTGTAGTGCGATCGGAGGTAAGACGGGAACACACGTACGTACTGTAGGACAAACTGTGGCTCTGATGGCTTTGTCCAGGTGTTGAAATAACAAACATACTCAATGATTGTATTTTCTTCCACTATAATTTTTAAAAAATCAACAAAATGGTGTGATCTTCAGTGCTAAGACCAGAAGTCAGATGCTCATTGAATTCATAGATACTTGTGCTGGCCTATAATTGAAAGTCAGCTGAACTGAATTAATTTCAGTAATTGTAATGAATAAAAAAATACACAAAATGAATTTAAAAAAGGCTTGGACTAAGCATTAAATGAATTAGAATGAACAAATAAAGACAAACAAAATAATCAAATAAACTAGCAATAATTCACACATGTTGAAGGAGAAAATAAACAAAATGTGCAAATATGAATACATAAATAAATAAAATAAGTACTTGATGAGAAAAACCATCAAACATGAACAAAATAACAGGCTAACACTAACAATGAAAGTGAATTAAAAAATCAAGGTAATGACCAAAAATGGAGAAAATCATCAAGAAAAGAACAAAAATTAATGAAAATAATAAACAAAGTTAACAACGTAAGTATTTCATAATCAAAAGCTTTCAAAAAATAAACACAATTTGACAAACAGATGTTATTTTTACTTTTTTCCTGCTCCAAGATGCAGTATAATTTTTATTTCAGTGTGTGCACCTCACTGTTAGAAGAGAAAGACATTACATTAAAGCATTATTGGAATGTTGAATGCATTAGTTTCAAAGGGAAACTGCTAATACCTATTGTGGAAATTTTTAAAATGTTTCCATGGTTAATATTTATGCCTAGTGAAGTTTTAATCCTGATTATCATAAAACTGCTGGCCCTGGAATGTCACATTCTCCAGTGACCCTCATAAAACATTTTAACTTTTTAACTTGTGCAACCTTTAACAAACTGGAATATTGAGCTTTAAGTGAATTATTTATGAATATCAGCCATTACTGAAGGATTAAGTGAATAAATCTAACCCTGCTATGACTTTATCACGTCCATTTAGCATGCCCTTCTATAGAGAGGTGAATGGAATGGAAATAGATGAAAAGCAATATTTACAATTTATGCATAGCTTTTATTATAGCTTTGCCCCTTACAGTATGTCCCTATTCAAAATTTGATAGGTTTTAGTAAAGAAGGTGAAAGAGTAAAGTCATGATGTGGTTCAAATACTCATGCATTTCCTTCTGTCATACATTCTTAAAATCAATTTTCAATATTAAATCAATAATGATAACAGTTGTGTAATTAATGTTTTTATGCAAGGAAATATTTCTTTCAGGTGGGTCATATGTTTCTGTGAAAGCGAGCGAGGCAGGATCTGTAGTGTATGGTAGTAGAGTAGGTCGGCTTTCAGACCGTCTGAGTTAGATTGTGAAGTTTGTTCAGTCGGTGCAGAAAAGCATGTGAATATTACAACCGCCTGTCTGAATGATGCGTAAACCTCCACTGGATTCCATAGAAAAGAGTGTGTGAGAAGCCATTAATAACACCACATTTTTTCGTTTTCAGTTTTATGGTACTTTGTGTGACCACAGTTCTGGCCTGTGTGCCAAACTTTTGCCCTGCGCACCCAACTTTTTCAGGTTGACCTAGGACCTGGGCTCTCCGAGGTTTGCATAGAACACGGTCCTGAAACTACTACTACAATAATTAAAATCTTGTTAGAATGTTTGAAGTAGAGTGTTTCTCCTCTGAACAGAACTGTGGACTATGTGTACGAGACAGGATTTTTGTCTCTAACTGACCCGAACCTGCTGTCGAGACACATTTTCTGAATATGTTGTTTCCAAATAACCAAAATATTACCCACATGTCTTATTCAGAAAATGATCCATGCTGCTCCAAGTACCCATGCTGTTTACAATTCAGAATATGGCCATAAATGGGGGCTACTAGTGATCATGCAAAGTCAATTAGTCTGTAAAGTGTGAAAATGCTCTAGATCAGCTTTTCACTTTATCTGAATCAAGGCATATTTGATTTAAAGTTGCCAAGCAAACAATGGTAAATCCTACATTAGAATATTCTGTTTTCTTGACTTGAAGGATTTATCATTTACCATATTAGTTTGTTTATTGTTATTTCCAATGATATTTGAAGGTCAAACAGATGTATGTAAAGGTCAACATACACTGTGTGATTTCAGACCTGAGTCAGATGCCAGTTACAGCCGTGCACGCCCCCGGCATTCGCAAGCGATTGTGTCAGGAGCTCGTGCCTCAGTTGGGTTTCAAACATGATTGATTTCCATCCGATCACTGTGTGTTTTCTGCTTTTCTCCTCATTGTGCATGTGCAGCAACAGCAGCAGGAAACGGAGTGAAATCAAGAAGAAAGCAATAAGCATCACAGAAATATCACATATTGGAGTCAATAAGTTAGATGGGGGTAAAAGTTTACATTTTTCCACACAGGCAGGCAGGCATAGGCATATTAATGTAGTAATATAAGAGCCCCATGTCTGTGTGTGTGTGACAGAGAGCAGGTGCACCAGGTGTCACTCCAAAATGGAAGAGAGAAAAGACAGAGGTGGAAAACACCTTGATTGAAAAAGAAGGTTTGGTGTGTCGGATCTCTACTCGTACAGTGTGCTATGCCACAATTACGAGCAGATGTCAGAGCACACAGTGTACGCCGAAATTGCATGCGTTTGCAGCCAA